>JAJONQ010003151.1:0-25202 GCA_036250385.1 Solanum microdontum | reverse complement strand
CCCATTTCCCACTCAATTTTACCCCCTGAATAAGAATATGAAGTCGAATTTCCAAAATCATGCACGGATTTTGAGATATATGGAAATTACAATTATAGTTGTTTCCGAAGCACATTTTCGGGCATTTTTGGGATCGTTTCACTTCCGCTTTGTCAAAACTCTTTTATGATATAAGACTATGATTTTGAATTTTTTATTTCTATTATCTTGCAAGATGTATGCTAAGTGACTTGTGTATGGCCTCTCGAGGTCCTATACATCATGTTACACCTAGGATATACTTTGAGTCGTAACAAATATTCTGACAATGCAAAGATTCTTGACAATATCAGTGTATCCGAACATGTTATATATATCATTGTACGTGAAAGTTCTTTAAATAGTCGGCATATAAAATTTAAACTCAATAGGTAATGCATCTGACCTGAAAAAGTTCCACAAGCCTCGGCGAAGGATTTTCAAACAGGCAACAATTGCAACAAAAGCTTTCTTGTGCTGATGAGGTAGTTCTTGAAAATCTAGAATCAACTGCATCCATACTAGTCTCAGAATAATGTCAAGAACCTGCATTTAAACTCAAAATCATCAAAAACTCAATCCCACTGCAAGTATTTTTAATAGTTGATTTTTGAATCCTGTGTCTGTACTTACAATGGCAACAAAGTAGACAATCTTGTGGCACAAGTGGCTTTTCTCTCAACCAAGGGTTTTTGGAATTCCTTTGCAATAGACCCCAATCTATGGCAAGGTCCCAATAAGTGTTTGCAACTGTAGTAATTCCTGAAGTTGATGCTGCCATTACTCTCCAAAAGGTTCCTCTCTTCTGATCATATAGTGTCCTCATTTAACGCACAACAATGAAATATTTGAGGCTATTTAGCCCTTTACATCGAATCTTTCTCTTCAAATAAGTGACGAAGACACTGTATATATCATGAAAGCATATTAAGCACCATATTACATAATTGTCAAGATATCTATAGTGGGAAATGGGAATGATAATTTGCAGTGTAAAAATTCTCAAACCTGAATAAACCGAGACCAAAAGGGAATAATTGCAACAAATATGTATAAGATCTGATAAACATTGCTGTTTTGACATGTGTTTGATCTTGTTTTGAAGTTGCCCCATACATAGTAGAGACATAGAATTGCAAACTCTGAATTGCTTGAACCTGAAATACAAGAGCATAGTGTGGTTTTTCACGATAAGCACAGGACAATTTGCACATTATACCGACTGAATCATCAACATTTTGGTATAATGTAGAGGTTTCCCATATAGAAAAAGGCTGAGTGTCAAACCTGGCTGGTAAGTTGATCTGCCAAGATGAAATCTAGTAGAGTAACCTGCAAATTGATGTGCAACTAGTTAGTATATATGTACTTCCTGTTATATAAATGTGTGTGAATCTGTATATCTCTTAAATAAACTGCTGGTACCTTATAGAGGGGGGCGATTAGGCAGTGCCCAGGCAGTTCTTAGAAAGAAGAAACGACTAGAACGATATAAAATGTTCAGAGGACAAAATGTTATTAGAAGAAAACCTGATAAAAGAAGATTTAAGATCGTTAGGGTGTTCAAATTTTTTGTATAGATCAGTTGTAGAATGAAAGTAGAAGGAAAACTAAACTTACAAACACCAACACAAGTGGGATCAGCTCTTTCACTGTCTCATAGCTTCCTGTTTTGGGTCCATATCCATATCCATATCCAGGTGGAAGAGTGCAGCAGCCTAACTCTGTACTGAAAGACCAGAATCAAGGAGGAAAACTTGTCTGTAACCTAACTCTGTTCCCTGCTTGAAGCCAAATATGAAGGGATAATTGACCCGAAAACACTTCCAATAGTATACATTTACCCCGTACATGAACATATGGAGGACAATGTATCCAAATAGACTGCAATTTTAGAGCTTCATTACTCATATGTATTGTTTAAAACATGGTTTCTCTAGTAGACAGACATTAGGAAAGAATCAATATGAAGTAGTAAAAGACAGATGGTTAGTTCACCTATCTGGTGAACTGTAGTTGTCTAGTATGACGGAGACACGGGCATAACTAACCAGCCAGTCCAGAAACCCCAACAGTAAGTAGACTTTTTATCCTTCCCATCAAAGGATAAGTCTCCCAAGAGAGCCTCATCTAAAATTAATGGATAATCTTACACTACAATCTTGAAGATTGAACTGCATTTGGTTCAACCAATTTTGCCTCAGAAAATACCAAAGCTTTGTAAAGGTCACAAAGAATGTCAGAGAGCCCATACCTAGTGACTGATCATGTTTGTATTATGGCCTGCAATTGGCTAGTTAAACGGCAAGTCTTGTTATTGCCTTCTATCCAACTTGTTTGTTGACAAAGGCACACAAGTAACGTATTCCATGAATGGTCATCAGGAACTATACCCTTTTCTACCATTTGCAGAAAGAACATATATGCTCTGTGGAAATCTCCTCTACTACAGAAAACATCAATGAACGGACCATAACTTCCAGAGTCCAGCAAGCAGCCTCTACCTTTGATGTCCTCCATCAACTTAGACGCCTTTCCAACTTTACCCTGCTTGCAAAGCAGAATTATCACATCATTTAATGTGGATGCAATTGGAAGATAACCATGTCCAATCATCTCATTCATCAGCTCAAATGCTCCTTTTATACATCCTTTGCTGCAATATCCACTAAGTAAGTTTGAATAAACAAGAGCACTTGGCATAACACCCTCCCCGACCATCTGATCATAGATCCTCCTTGCTTCACCAATGTTGCCATTTTCACAGAAATCAAGTATTCTCGTGCTCCTATCCACAGCTTGTGGAAACAAATTTTCCATCTTCCTTATAAATGCAAGTGATTCTTCCAAACGATTTTCCTTGTAAAACCCATATATAACACCATTATACGGACTAATATGAAACGCCGAAACCCGTTTATCATTCTTCATTACTTCCAAGATCTTCAATCCATTTTCCACTCTCCCACCCGAACACAATCCATGGATAAGAGTATCGTACGTGACAAAATTCCAATTTATCCCAACCCTCTTCATTTCATTGAACATTTCAAGTGCCAAATCAAACATCTTGGAGTCACAAAGACCAGATATCAAGCCATTATATGTATCTGCATTTGGCATGCACCCTTTCAACTCCATCTCCTTCAAAAGACGACAACCAACTTTCACTTTCCCTAATCTACAAAACCCATTAATCAATGTGTTATAAGCCACAACATCAACAATACCTCCTCTTTCCTCAACTCTTTCTAGTAATTCCACTGCCTCTGAAACACGTCCGTTGTTACAAAGAAGTCCCACTACTTTAGTCACTGTAATAACATCAGGTATATACCCTTTATTAAAGCACTTTTCCAGCATCACCAAAGCCTGTACTAAACTCCCCTCTCCACAATATGCAGATATCAAAATGTTAAAAGTCACATCACTTGGTTCAACCAAATCTCTCATCAAACTCCTTGCTCTCCCTACCTTCCCATTCTTGCAGAGTGCATGTATAAGTGTATTGTAAATCACAGTATTTGGGGTAATGCCACGAGTTTTCATCACTTGAAGAAGCTTAAACCCATCACCAATCCTATTAGTCAAGCAAAGTCCTTTCATCAAAATCCCATAAGTATAATCATCACCGTGAATACCATTTCCCATCATTTTAATCCTATAAAACTCTCTAGCAATGTCTATATCTTCCTTAACAAGAACATCAAGAATCGAATTATAGAGCTTCAGGGTCGGTTTCTTTTCAAACTTGGACACCAATTCAGGAATTTTGATGACTTGTTTAATCATTCCAGCACGACCAAGACCACGTACAATGGTAACAAAGATATCCTCATCTGGGGTTGACCCAATAGAGCTAGGCATTTCGTCGAGCAGGTGGTGGACACAATCAAAACGCCGAAAATTGCAGAGCTTGTGGATTAAAGCTCGGTAAGTAGATTGATTGTGAGTGAAATTGCGAATGTTGGAGGCCCATCTAAAGGTTTGAAGAGCTTGAGTTGCAGATTTTTGTTCCAAAATTAAACGGGTGATGTTTTCTTGAGTTGGGACAGGACTGGTAAATAGTGGTTGTGATTGAGTAGTGAGAAATGCTCGATAAATTCGGTTACTGCAACGGAAAGATTTGTTCATATTGCTATTCAAATTTCAGCCCAGTACTCAACAACACAACAACTCTAGGACCACTGTATAAGGCTATGCTAAAGTTGTGCACAAGCCATCAACGCTAGTGTTGCTCGAAATCCACCACAATATCTTAATTAGTGTAAAATAATGGACCTAGGCTTTAAGGGTAATACATACACTTACACTTCAAATAATAAGTACTTCAATAAAAATAGACATTTGTTTGGCCATTGACTCTTGCATAATTCAGCTACTGTTATACACTTTCCTCACGTCCTTTACAAGTTAGATTACACAAGACTCATGTCCTTCAAAGGGCTTCTCAAAAATTGACCAAACACCCTCATTAGTGTTATAGGATCCTTCCAAAGAAAAGAAATACTTTTGTTAACATTTTTCATCAGATGAATAGAATCGATGGCATTGGAGAGCTACCCTTATATATAGCACCTTCATTCAAGACCTTAATTCAATGTGTTTTTCTCTTTTAATTCAAGGAAGCTACTTTGATAAGGAGGAACTGAGTGCAACAATTTTTTTTTATAAAAAAAGATAAGGATTGATTAATACCATTAGGAGAAAAATTAATGAATATCCACAATTTAGATTCAAAGAAAAATTCATTAATATAATATTCGGAACTTAGATTCCAAGATATAATATCATTTGTAGTGAACTAGATAAGGTTGGGATATATATATTATGAGCGGAAAGGGTCAAATATACCCCTATACTATTGAAAATAGTTTAAATATACCCTTTGTTATATACTTTCGGGCTAAATATACTATTTCCATTATACTTTGGGCTAAATATACCCTTATATCTAACAGAGGGATACGTGGACGGCTAAGATTAAAAGAATCCATTCAATTTAAAATAGACCAAATCTAATATAACCCACTCCGCCCCCATAATATAACCTGCCCGCACCGCCTGGCCAATGCATGTGTAAGTATTTCTTATAAAGATTGTTGCTGCTTTATGCATGATCACAGGTGAAAGAGGGCTGGCCTATGCTGAGCTCACCTGGCCAGTTCGTCTAAATATCATACAAGGAGTAGCTCAAGGACTTATTATCTTCCCACTGAACTTGCTTCTTCTAATTTACCCCATGGTGATTTGAAATCGATCAATATACTCATAACCACAAACCACGAGCTAATACTCACAGGTTACAGATTCTACACTTTAATGAACAATGTGCATGCAATTCAAGCACTAATCGCGTTCAAGTCACCAGAAGCAGTACGAAATAACCAAGTTACACCCAAATGCGATATTTATTGCCTTGGAATTGTGATTCTTGAGATAATAACTGGGAAGTTCCCGTCTCAATATCTTAATACCGGTAAAGGAGGGATTGACATAGCACAAAGGGTGAAATCTACAATTGCTGAGGGAAGAGAAGCTGAATTATTGGGGTGGGGCAGGATGATTTATATCAGATGGTCTATTTTAAATTGAATGCTCTTTTAATCTTAGTTGTCCACGTGTCCCTTTGTTAGATATAAGGGTATATGTGAGACTCAGTTTTGATGATTTGACAAACTCAGGGACCTTGTACCTGACCCTGGACACCAATATACACACAACTACCAGGCTGGAAAAAGTACAATTGGTTGGTGCACAGTCTCCAACAGTGACAGAAATGGCAGAAACCTCAGCCAATGGCATGGCCTCGAAAGTTGTGACTATTCTTCATAAAGATTATGTCCAATAGTCATAACTTCAGTTTTTGCAACTTGAAAAAACTCTCAAGAACTCTTGCAAAGGCTAATACTAAAGTAAAGATTCATTCTAAAGATCAACTTGAACCAGATAGAGCTGCAAACTTAGTTATCTTAGGATTATATCTTCTGCACGTACATTGTAAATTTGTTCCTATATCTATAAAGGATTCAGATAGTTGTTTTGTGAAAAAGTCTAAATCAGTTGAGTTTAACTGATCTAGTGGGCAGCCGTATGTGCTGCTTAGTTAAAGTCTAAGTCATTCGAAGCGTGGTGGTTTAGTGGGCAACCTGCATGTTGCTTAGTCAAATTCTAAGTTGTCTAGTGGTGAGAGCTTAGTGGGCAGAGGGACATCTGCTTAGGTTCTCCAAGTAATAGAATTATTACTTGGTTGTGAGATTAATAACTTTTTCTCACGTTGGTTGTAATTGTTGTTCACTTTTGCTTAAGGAAGACTAGTGAAAGCAATTGGAAATCCTGTGTGACAGGTCGTGGTTTTACTCCCTTGAGCAAGGAGGTTTCCACGTAAACTGCTTGTGTTGTTTCATTATTGTTATTTACTCTTCGTTGTCATTCTGGTTAAGTCAAGGGACCTGGTCCATTGACAGACAGCGGACGCACCCATTCTATCAATTGGTATCAGAGCAGGTACTCTCTAGCTGGTTAACACCAAGAGAGATATTTCTCTAAAAGAATAGTTGTTCCACTGAACCTCGAAGAAGGACAATCTTCAACATAACCTCCTCGTTTCAATGGTCAGTTTTACAGTTGGTGGAAAACAAGGATGCACGACTATCTTATGACTGAGGACAACGAGTTGTGGGACATAGTGCTGGATGGACCTTTCATTCCAACAGTGGAAGTGAAAGATGGTGAAATCACAAAAGTTGTTCCAAAGACTCGCCAACAATACAACGAGGAGGACAGAAAGAAGATCGAGAAAACTACAGAGCTAAGAAGTTGTTAGTGTGTGGTATATGTGCTGAAGAGTACAATCGCATCTTTGTGTGTGAATTGACAAAGGAAATCTGGGACAGTTTAAGAACAACTCACGAAGGGACAGGGCATGTGAAGGAGTCGAAGGTAGATATGCTGACCACCCAATACGAGAACTTCACAATGAAAGAGGGTGAAAGCATTCATGATTTCATTCATAACCAACAAGCTGCGAAGCTTAAGAGAACCCATTAACTATTAAGCAGGTCAGGAAGATTCTTCGAATTCTTCCCAAGTCATGGGTAAGTAAAGTAGATGCCATAACTGAAGCAAAGGACTTTAAGGTTCTGACGATGGATGCTCTCATTGGAAATCTCAAAACTCATGAAATAAACAGAAATCAGGACACCTCAAAGAAGGAAGCTAAGAAAGACAAGTCTCCAGTTCTCAAAATCAAGTCTAGAGATGACTTTAGTGAAAAGGATGACATGGTTTATATCACTAAGAGATTTCAAAATATTGTGAGAAAACATGGAGGGTTCAAGAAAAGAGGGAATCTCTCTCGTGCTGCAACTACTAGTGATCTATGTAACAAGTGTGGAAAGGCGGGGCACTTCATAAGATATTGTCCGATACTCAAAGCTGAAAAACAAAGAGTATCAAAGACCTGGAGATGAAAAAGACAAGAGAAGGGACCTGGTACCTGAGAAAATTGTAAGAAAAGTTGCAGCTGACTACGTTGTGAAGAAGGCTCCTGCTGTCTGGGGAGATTCTCCAAGTGAGTTGATGAGTCCACAATTTGGACTCATTTAGGGATTTATTTTGATAAGAATAGTGTCATCGAATGCTTATTTTGTCTAAATATCTGATGAAAACTCAGTGTCAGGTATTTGAAGTTTTAGTGAAAGCATTGACACTTAGGTGCAAAAAGGAACAAAAAGGCTGAAAAGAACGAAGAAACTGAAGCCCGAGCATCGCCAAGCACATTTGGCGATTCGCCGAAGGGATTTACTCCGCCCTTTGTTCCAGTACGCGAAGCCCTGAAGGAGAAGGATAAAAAAGGCAATGAAAGGAGCAGTCGGCGCTTCACCGAATAGTTTTGTGAAGCAGTACTATACCACCCAATGGTCCAGAACGTGAAGATGCAGAAGGCAAGCACGAAATGGCGATGAGACAGACGAAGGGCGAGTCGCCGAAGTTATTCGGCGATATCGACTAACTTCGCCGAAAGATTCGCCAACGCTATTTTCTGAAATCTATAAATACTGAACTTGTTATTAATTTTAAAGAGTCGAACATTTATTTTACTTTCCAGAATAGAATAGTACTTTTTGAATATTTTTCTCTCAAGTTTGGAGAGGCTTTTTGGGAGACTTGAAGAAAGAAGGATTTCATCTTCCCCAAGTTGGAAGTGGGTCTTCTCCATTCTTCTTCATTTGCTTAAATCAAGGTTTAATTTATTATACCCATTTGATTTTACTGTCATTTTAGATGTATTTTGTTAGTTCTTGATGTGTGGCTAAAAACTCCCATTCTTGGGGTGTGATTTAGCAAATATGTGTTGATATTATTGTTAGGTCTTGCTTGCTGATAGGTTAGATGTAGTTTAATGGTTATTTCACCTAGTGGTTGTGGTTTAATCCAAAGGGTTTGTGGTTGCGAATACAAAGTCACCCATGTGTTTTCGGCTTTCTCGAGAGGGAGGTCGCGAAACTAAGACCATAGACTGATGGCCTAAGGAGTGGGTCGACATGAGGTTCAGCCTGAGAGGGTGAGCTCTAGTCCCATATCCTAAAACTCAGCTCGAGAGAATAAATGGGGTAAGGCGTATGCTGGTCTTCATGCGGCAAATGGGTGTCCGATTGGAACGCATTTGAAACGGGGTAAGTTGCCCGAGAGGGAACTTATTTCCATTTAAAGCTTAGCCTAGTCACTATTATCTTATAAATTTCCTTTCAAAAGCATGTACCCAACTACTTATCTCAACTTGTATTGCGGTCACACCCCAAAAACATTTCCCCATACTTGATTTTCTTGTTAATTTTTGCTTTTTTTACTAATTATGACAAAAACCCCCCAAATTGATATTTGACACTTTCGTGTCACCCTTTTTAGTTTACCATGTTTTTATTCATTAATGTCTTTAGCTACGACTAGTTAGAGCTTAGTTTTATTTTTCTATCAATTCTCAAAACCACTCCATTGGGACACGACCCCAACCTTTAGTTGGGTTACTATACTATCGACGATTGTAAACACTCATACTGTAGGTTAGTGTCGTTGGTCACGATAAGCATCATGAGTCAGAAGAATCAGAATGTCCTACTGATGCATCTATGCTAGTTGTTCAAGATGATGCCAACATATTTGATGGCATGTTTGCTCTCATGGCGAAATCAGATGGCGAAGACGATGAAGAAAAGGTAACTCTCTTTGATCTTAAACAGAACTTGAATACTTATTCTATCAGAAGACTGAGAAACCTAGCTAGTGATTGACTCTGTCATAGAGTTAACCACTGAAAAAGACTCTATGAACAACAGTCTTGATAGTCTGAGTGAAGAAATAACAGTGTTGACTGTGCACATGTCAGTTACTGAGGAACAAGTAATGGTTGTAGAATCTGAAAACCTAGAACTCAAGGAACAATTGAGTCTAATGATTGAGAAATCTGGAAAAAGAAAGGGGGAGGCTACTACCTTGCAAGCAGAGCTAGAAGCCAGTCTGAATATGGCTGAAAGCAGACTTGCTCTAGCCTTGGAAAGAAATGATCAGATGGAAAGGGACATGGTCCGTCTTAAAGAAGAATTTCAAACTTCTTTAAAATGGACCAGTTCCACCAACCTACTTTCAAATATCACCAGTCAAAGCAACTACAACAGAAAGGGATTAGGTAGCTTGAATATCACCCCTCCTTAAAATCCCCACAGTAAATATGTCTCTGTGTCGAATAATTTATTATGTCTTCATTGTAGTCGAAATGGCTATTTGAAAAGGGACTGTCCTGCCTGGAAAACCTCTCAAGAAAAGTTTTCAGTTTATTCTAGATAGAAGACAACTCCAAGAAAGGGACCTGGTCTTATTCTTAAAATCTTGAACAAGAAAAAAGCAAACCTGCCTCATTGGGCAAGAAACATTCTTATTACGCCCTTATCAGCTTACTGGGAACTCAAATTGAGGTGGGTTCCCAAATCTAATAAGTGATCTGTGTTGCAGGGGGTGAAGGAAGTAGCAGTCAGTGCTGGTTCATGGACAATGGATGCTCGAAGCACATGATTAGGAGCACCAAAAGCTTTCTTTTACTCAAGGAACTTCAAGGTAGATGTGTCTCATTTGGCGATGGAAAAAAGGGGCACATCCTTGGAGTTGGCAGGGTTGGTAAATCTCTTGAAGACCCTATTGAAAATGTTTACTATGTGAGTGGGTTAAAATACAGCCTTCTCAATGTCTCCCAGATTTGTGACAAGGGAAACGAAGTCAAGTTTTCTTCAGACAAATGCATTGTCACCAGCCTGACTAACAAGAAATTGATCTTGATGGCCAGAAGACGGAAAAACATGTATGTGGCAAATTTGGAAACACCTCATGGAGATGATCTGGCATACCTCAGTGCTCAAAGTGAAAATGTTGTCCTATGGCATATGAGGCTAGGTCATATGAGCTCGTCTCTATTGAACAAGCTTGTATCTAGGGACCTGGTATGTGGTTTGCCAAAATTGAAGTTTAGTGACGTCAAAGTATGTAACGCATGTGCCAAAGGGAAATAGACCAGATCCTCATTCAAACCAAAGAAGCAAGTAAGCTCTTCAAGGGTTCTTGAGTTGCTACACATGGATCTGTGTGGGCCTGTGAAAATCCAAAGTCGAAACGGAAAGAAGTATATATTAGTGATTGTGGATGACTACTCAAGATTCACGTGGACTATGTTTCTCAAGTCAAAATCGGAGACAACTGATGTGCTGATGATATTTTTCAAAATGATCCAAATCAAGCTCAACTGCTTGATTACATGGATCAGGTCCGACCATGGAACGAGTTTGAAAATGCTAATCTTGATACCTTTTGTGCAGAAAGTTGTATTAATCATAACTTCTCAGCTCCCAGAACACCTTAACAAAATAGTGTGGTGGAAAGGAAGAACAAAACTCTGGTAGATATTACCAGAGCAATGCTCATCGAGCCTAATCTTCCTCAAAACTTTTGGGCTGAAGCTGTCAACACTGCGTGTTATGTGACTAACAGATGCTTGATCAAGTCTTTCCTGAACAAAACTCCTTATGAACTGCTCAACAACAGAAAACCCAAGCTCATTTAACTAAAGGTCTTTGGGTGCAAGTGCTTTGTGCTAAACAACGACAAGGATGATCTGGGAAAGTTTGATCCCAGAAGTGATGAAGGTGTCTTTGTAGGATACTCATCTTCAAGCAAAGCTTATAGAGTCTTCAACAAAAGAACACTATGCATTGAGGAAAGTGTTCATGTGATCTTCGATGAAAGTGGTGATCTGAAAAACCTGGAGATGAAGGACGATGATGATCTTAGTAAGCTTTTCAAAGCCCAGAATATTGAAGCTAACAGGCCTGAAGCTGAAGGGAATCTAGAGTTTGATGGTGCTGATCCTAGTCTAGCTGAGAAGATAAAGAAGGATGACCAGCCTACTATGGGACCTGGTCCATCTCATAATGCAAGTCAAGAGGAAACTTATCCTCTTGAGAATGACGACTCTGAAGATGAAGAAGAACGGACGGTCCAACCCCAACCCTTGGCCTCTAAACCAGGGTGGAAGCACAGTTCATCTCACCCCGTTAAGAATCTCATTTCCCCACTGAATTATGGAATGCAAACCAGGTCAAAAACAAGAAATCTGAAAAATGGTTGTTTCACATATAGGACCTGGTCCTGGTCCTATTCTATTTGACAGGTGACTCCTTTGAACTAGTAGGGTATGCAGATGCTGACTTTGTAGGATATCAGGTTGATAGGAAGAGCACGTCTGGGATGACAAATTTTCTTGGATCCTCACTCATCTCATGGGGTACCAAGAAACATAATTTAGTAGCTCTTTCAACAGTTGAGGCAGAATATGTAGTTGTCGCATCTTGCTGTGCTCACATACTATAGATCAAGCAACAACTTGAAGATTTTGGAGTTCATGTCCATACTATTCCTCTCATGTGTGACAATACCAGTGCAGTCAACATGGAAAGAATCCAGTTCAGCACAAAAGAACAAAGCACATTGATGTCAGACATCACTTCTTGAGAGACAATGTTGAAAAGGGAAACATCAGCATGCAGTATTACAGGACAGTAGATCAAATTGCAGATATTTTTACCAAGGCTCTCAGCAAGGATCAATTTGAGAGTAACAGGTTGAAGTTGGAAATGATGAATATGCACTGACCTAGTCTCATCCAAAGGCATCCAATCCTTGTTTTGGCTATGATCTGGAGGGCAGGTATCCTCATTACTCGTAATGTATTATTTAAGTGAGATCAACTATGTACATATTGCAAGATACACACATGGAAATTACAGGAGCAAAGAATGGTCAGAACCATTCAAGAATCAAATCTCATCTGCAGTTGAGGATCTGGTCCCTCTTAAGGTTAGCATCCTGTACATTTCGCTTAAACTGATTGAATGAGAACCGTTGAGATCTCCACGTGTCAGTCATCGGTCCATCTGACCGTTGTCCCATCGTTTTAAGTCCAAGCGACGCGTCTACTCAGGGACATGACACATCGTTTCAAGCTCTTTCTATAAAACCTTTCTTCATTCTATCTCTCTACATTTCAAATCTTTTTCTCTCTAAAGCCTTACGCCGAAACCCTTTTATCCTTCTCTCTCATTTTCTCTCTGTCACTCTTCATCTCCCTCTCTCAAATAAAATGTTTCAATCCCTATCTTCTTCAAAGAAAATGCTAGACTCACTAAATGAAATAGACCCTATGGCATTTTACACATCTTTCGATGCTCCGTCTCTTTCCAAAATGTCGACCATCTCTCCGGTCAACATTGGTGAAACCAGTCCTCTTAATCCCCAGTCTCCTTTAGACCTCAATAACGAACCTGGTCCCTGTTCTGCCATGTTGTCCGACCACTTAATTGAGGGAGATTCAAATATTCTCGCAGCCAGTGAGAGCCTAATCGTCGAGAGTCTAACCCAGATGAGGGGAGGGATACTAAGTGAAGAAGGAGAATAATTTGTGGACGATTTTCTTGGGGGTCTCAACTAGTGTTTGACCAAACTCCTGAGTTTGGTGTCTACCCTTCGTCCAATTCTACTGACACTGACGAGGTTATTCCCCACTCGATGGATTGTTCAAAAGAAAATGGTCCATATCTCCACAAAAAGAAATAAGAAGGTCACTGAGGAGACAACTAAAAGAAGGCCTTTTACTAGATCTGATTCAAAGAAACTGATGGGTGATGCTATGAAATCTAGTGCAACAACGACTGCAGAAAGGCGCAAGAAAAGGAAATTGGGTAATGTACTCGTTGAGATACCTGATACTGATGTGGTGGATGTCTTCATTGAATATTATGAACATGAAGGTGTGGGAAAAGGTTCTGAAGAAAAAAGGGAAAAACAAGTAAAAAAGCCTAGTAAGGGAAAGGGAAAGTCTAAAGCATCTGTGGCAAAAGGGGATGTGTCCAAAAAGGGGAAGAACAAGAGGAAGAGAGAAACCTCGTCTGTCATCAAACCAGCCTCTGGAAAGGGACCTGGTCCCATGGGAAATAAGGATGATCACTGAGAAAGCAAACAATCAATTGTCAACAATCTACGTCTCCAGAAGGTTCTACGAGGTCGAGTGTTTGACCCGGAAATCATCACAAAGCATGGGATGAATTCTTTGTATGATCTTGTGGAAATCCAGTCGTGGACTCACTTGTTCCAGACAAAATCACTTGTTTTAAATGAGGAAGAGGTACGAGAGTTTTACTATAACATTGAGTTTGAAGAGGATGGTAGCATAAACACCAACGTAGGGGACAAACGTTTGCATCTGACTGAGGACCTGTTGGGGCAAATACTGGAGGTACTGAGAGAAGGGACCAGATTCGTCGTTAGAAAAACTTGCTCTATGGAGTTTGTCAAAGAATGCTCTAAAATACCTAACACACGACGTGCTGGGATTCAAAAGAAACTCATGAAAGGAGAGTACCAGTTGTTGTTTAAATTTGTCAACAAGGTACTTCTTCCTCGAACAGAAAAACGAAATGTCGCTTCTGTATCTGATATGTTCACCATGGAGTCACTTTGCAAGTTTGATCCCATAGATCTTTCAGCCCTCATGCTAGAGCACATGTACAAGACTGTGGTTGAACACAAAGGCAAACATGGCATGGGATATGACTACTTTTTGACCAACGTGTTTCATCATCTGAACATACCAGTGGGAGCAGGTAAAATTGGAACTGCTAAACAATTTTTCACCCTCATTACGCTGGTGGAATGTGAGTGTATAGAAGGAATGGGAAATCCAGTGAGCAAGGTATCTCAGTTGATAATGGAACAGGATAAGCTGAAACATGAGTTGGAAGGGATGACTATGCGTGTAAGCACTAGAGATGTTGAAATTGCTATACTAAAAGCTTAGTTGCTCAAGGCACAGACATAGGGACCTGGTATTGCAGAAGTTAAAGAGTTGAGGGAACATAATGAGGTGCTCCTTACCAAAATTGTTGCTCTTCAAGAGAAAGTGATCAAGGACAATGACGAAGCAAATACTAGACTCACTTTTATCATCAAGTCCTTTTCCCATCAGCCTCCTTCCTTATAGTCCTCTTCGTCATTTCTTGTGTTTTGTTTTTGTGTGGACATTGTCTGGGGTTCTCATATTCAGTTTAATTTTAATGTATTGAATGCTTTTGTGCAATATAATTGATTCCTATTTTGTTGTGACTAATTCATGTCTCCTCTTATCCTTATAGTCATGATGTTGTAGCCTTTGGCTATGATCTTGCTTAACAATCCTACTTGTTATGTTGGTTTACTACACTTTTTTTTTATGATGCCAAAAAGGGGAATTCATTGTGTGCCTTAGGCAGGTAGAAGGTCTTGTTGACAGGGGGAATGAATAGGTGTGATAGAAGGTCTTGTTGACAGGGGGAATGAATAGGTGTGACTGATCGACAGGGGGGAGAAACTGTAGGCACTGTGTGTATAGTTTGTCATCATAAAAAATGGGAAAATGTGAGCCTCAATTTTGATGATTTGACAAACCCAGGGACCTTGTAAAGAGACTTGACCCTGGACGCCAATATACACACAACTGTCAGGTTGGAAAAAGTACAATTGGTTGGTGCACAGTCTCTAACAATAGCAGAAGTGGCAGAAACCTCATCTAATGGCATGGCCTCGAAGGTTGTGACTATTCTTCATAAAGATTATGTCCAATAGTCATAACTTCAGTTTTTGCAACTTGAAAAAACTCTCAAGAACTCTTGCAAAGGCTAATACTAAAGTAAAGAAACTGCTAAATGAGGAGCTATGGTGTATCACATTTCGAAAGCAAGAAACTGGAAGCAATTTAAAGGAGTACAAATACTTCACACAGACACAATAGGGAAAGTAACTAAAGAAATTGTAGAGAGGATAGAAATGTACAAGAATACAAAAAGAGCACATAGATGTAGGAGTTTTTGGCAGAAATTATGTAATCAGATGTAGGTGTTGTTGAACGCCATTCCTCACTATACCTTTAGAGCTAATGAGGTTTGAATGTTCTTAGTTTGTAAGTGGCTTTTATTAATGGTAATAATACATTTCTATTGGTTGCCAAAAAAAAAATGTAAAGCAACCTGTATCATAAATACAAATTGTATCACTCTTTTCACTTTTCAATCTTCTCTTTTTCTTGAGGAATTCAAACATTTATATAACAGATACATATGTAAGGCATCATGTATCTATGTTGGTGAACTCTACATGTGCATGATACATAGTTGTACAAAGAGAGAAAGGGACGAGAGAAGGCATGATACACAGAGGAGAATGATTAGAGAAGGAGAGATACACAAAGGGAGAGGAACAAGAGTCAAGAGGAGTCATACACAAAAACACAAAGGGAGAGGAACAAGAGAAGCAAAGAGGAGAGCGAGAAAGGAGAAAGACGAGCAACAGAGGGAGGTGAGCAAGTGTCGCACAGTTTAGTAGATATCATGAAAAGTATGGCTAAGTTTAGTTATTAAACCCCAAAGTGTCGTGGTTTGTGAATTTTTCTCTTAATTATTTTAAATAAATAGTCCTTTTAATGAAAATAAAAGATGTTGTCACGAGAAAAATACATTTAATAACTTCAATCATAAATATTTACTATTCTATCTTATAGTCCCTATATCCTTTTAATTGGTTCACTTAATTAACAATATATTAATTGAAACAATAAAGGTAGGTAAAAAACGTAATAAGTAATTTTTTTTTTTCTAAAATAAGTAATATTTTGAAACAAAGTATATTGTCATGCATCACCTTAAATGGTGCTTTACTTAGCATCTATACGAACATTATTATTGAATATCCGATTGTTAAAGAAAAGAATTGTCAAGTATAAAGATTGGAATATTGGATGCTTGACTAGATGCAATTTCACTAACTACTTCCTTTATCTTCTCTTTCTTGGCAAAGATAATCAAAGCATAAAGAAATACACTGATGAAAATACAATATATGATGAACAATGTTTCAGAGTTAGGAAATCAAAGACCAAATGGAAATTTTACATTCTGAAGCTACCACCCACAATCACAGGGACAACCTGTTTTCACCCTTTAAATTATTATATCCAACACACAAGTTTCTAAATTTTGTTAGGAATTGCACTCTTATCTTTCTGTAGCAAAGTGGAACACAAGAAACTTCCAATTGATCTTAGTGTAAACAGTCCCCTCCTGTACAGACCATTAATACAATCCCATGAATTAGAGGATCTTACTGCTGATCTTCATCTGACCTAGACCGCATCAACCGCCTGCGCCTTCTTGGATTATTAGAGATATCACCACTCAATATGTTAAGATCAGGCTCACCCTCATCTTCATTATTGTCGTGGTCTTGTAGACCAAGTAGGTTTTCACCCCAAGGATACCGGCGCCTAGATAGAGGTCCAGTGGATCGACGGTGCCTTGACAAAGCTCTTGACCTGCCACCTCTTGCTTCAGATATTGGATCCATTGAGCCAATCATCTGAAACAAGAAAAAGGTACTCAACCATCTTCCGTTTGCGCCTGAGCCACGTTCCCTTTCGCCAGATAGCCTGTCGCCATTCTCAATCACATAATCTCCAAACACAACTGCACCAGGCATGGCAGAGCGAACAGCACTGACAATGTCATCGTACTCTCTCTGATTCTCAAGCCGTCTCCAAGCTCGCTGTCTTGAAGGGTCAATATCAGCAGGGCGTGCTGTTGGGTGATCTCTCCTAGCATGCCGGCGCAATTCTCTATAGTTACCGAGGAATGAACATGATTCACGAGAGCAACTTCTATGCTTCAAATTTAGATACTTTCTGGCTTCTTCCACTACCTTCCAACCTAAAACGTCTCCACGGCACATAGGACACTTCAATTTCAATATTGAGTCAGATGAGTTGTCTGCATTCACTGTTTCATGACTACTTCCCCATACAGTAACAGCATCTGAAGTCTGTAGACCACCTTCCTGCATCTCCATGCGATTATCTCTGTTACTATTTCCATTTTCTTCTGATCCTCCAGGAAATGCACCAGTTGCTACAACTTCATTGGCAGGTATATCGTGATATCCGTGAACAACAGTACGATCACTTAAATTTCTCAGCTCCAAGTGTTCAGCGGGTGTCTCAACAGCAATATCCAGGTTCCCCTGTGTCATAATGGGAGGATTGTCCCTATTTTCGGCTTTGAGTTTTTTGAAACGATCCAGACAATTTGAATGCCTATAACTTGTATCACAAATGTATGACCGGCATCCCTTATCATGAGAGCTACAAAGGAGAAGAACAGCATTGTGTGGATGATCCATGCATATAGGGCATGAAGCTCCATCCAATTCCTTGTACAGGACATGCATATCTACATCATTTG
This sequence comes from Solanum microdontum, assembly GCA_036250385.1. Taxonomy (NCBI): domain Eukaryota; kingdom Viridiplantae; phylum Streptophyta; class Magnoliopsida; order Solanales; family Solanaceae; genus Solanum; species Solanum microdontum. Next base: position 7,320 of record JAJONQ010003151.1, on the reverse strand, counting down.
ACATGCTTCGTTTCCTACTAGCCATCTACGTACACTATAAAGTGTTACTAAAAAACAATGGAACCATCAGATGATTCAGATCAATGCAACAGCTAGCAATATGGAAACAGCACATTTTGTAGTATGACAAACAGCAAACAAACTGTTTAAATACCACGACTCCTCAAGTTATAAAATTATATCATTGAAAAGATTGTACAAACTAATGAACCTATCGATCACAAGCAATGTTCTTCGATAAGAAGCAAACATCCAATATGATAGAGCTGCAGCCTTCCTGCTCTACATTTACGATATAATTATTCCGGGGTGCTGGGAGGATTGACTTGCACTATCTAAGGTTCTTACACACTTCCCTTACTAGTAATGGGCTGCTAGGTGTAGCTTCTTTTATATTCTCCTTTCTGAGTTGACCTCCACCCTTGCACCCTCCATGCTATTATACTTCGACTAGGAGCCTTTGCTGAGGTGGATAACATAGCCAGAAGAAACAAAAAACACTGATGTAATTTGTTTAAACCATAGCTAAGAAAAGGTGAAAGGAGGCCCTAAAGAAAGAATCTTTATATGAGTTTGAGGCTGAGAGAAAAGCATCCTGAACTATGAGGAGAAGCTCAGTTGATTAAGCCATGTAATGTCAAATATACCACAACCCGTCAATTCACAAACATTCTCTTCCATACCAACAAACTGGGCAATATATATAACATTACACACTCGCCATCACAACACACATCAAAAGAGAAAAGAAATAGCAGGGCACATGAATGCTGATACATGTTAAGAACATAGGGAAGATTCATGATCCTAAACTAACTATCCAACAACAAGGAGGCTCTTTCGAGTGTGTTTGCTATGGAGGAAAACATTTTTCAATTTTCTCATGTCTGGTCGGTCAAAATGTTTGAAAATATTTTCTCTAGGATAATAAGTACCTTAAAAATGAGGATAAAGGGAAAACAAGTTGCATAAGTGGCATTCCAAGTTAATTGTCTTCTCCCCACCCGGCCCACCCACTCAACACCTCCAACCCCCACCCCTTGACCATCCCAGCCTCCGCCACCCCCAAACACCCACTCCCCACACCGTCCCACCCTCATAGTGGTTTCCAGAGTACATATAAATGCTCTTGAGATAATATTTTTTTGCTTACTAGAAAATAAGTAAGAAATCCACTTGTTTTCCAAGAAAATATTTTCTAGGAAAACATTTTCCATCATACCAAACACATCCGTTATGTCTCCTCTGATACATTTAGACCTATAAGCACTCATTAACTTGGCAATTGCTTCTAACAACAACATCTAGATAACAAAACCAAGTTCGGGAATATACATGATCTGTAGTGCTAGTACCATGTGTCTAACAGATTTGTAGTTTCCAACAAGTTCTACATGCACCGATATTTCAAAGTCTCTTTTCCCACACTGTTCTTTCATATGAGAATTTAGCATCTTTGGCACTACTATTGTCTAAACTGAAGGTAAGAAAAGGAAGTCACGATATGATAAACATGACCAATTCCTTAAAATCTTTGAACCTGCAACAGAAACAAAGATAGTACATCCACAGTATTTCAACTGAGTTAGAGTATAGGATCATCCATCAATCCATATAACTCAAGTGTTGTACCAGTGTGTATTTTAAGGTTTAAAAGAAAAGCTACTTCATTCTACGGTGTCTGCAGGACACTAGCGAACATGAAAAACTATCTCATGCATGCCAAAAGATAAATGTAGTGCATAATCGTCCATCTTATCAGAAGTACTCATTCTATTTCTCTTCCAAATCTACCAAACTTATTTTTTCTGTGTTGCACGGACTCTTTGAAAACACCAACTTGAGTGTGTCGGATCCTCCAACAGAGTGCATTTCTGGAGGGTCCGACACGGGTATGGCAGCATATTCGGACTGTCCGAGCAACATAGTTTTTTGCCATCTCATTATTTTCTTTTCTTGTTGAGGAAATAGATTGCATTTTGGCTTCGTACATGATTAAGTTATCATGCCTTCCCACAAACCACTAACATCAAACAGTAATAGTCAGAAAATTTACAAGTTTACATTGGGACCAGATCCCAACAAATAGAAGAATGCATCAATGTGTGCTCTCAAATGAAGGGATACATGAACCAGAGATTGATATCTCCAAATTCACATCCATAAGCAAGACAGGTAAGATTAAAAAATTTATCATGACGCTTCTGGAGACAAAATAAACCAAAAAAACCATATCTACGATTTCCGGTAAGCATACTCACCAAGAAATATACCAAGTCTCTTCTAGTGGTTCTTCTGATTCTTGCAACGTTGTAAGTACTACTGAATGAAATACTACAGGATCCTTGTGCCACTCTACAGTGCAATTAAAGATAAACCTTCACGAGCAGTATTAATTTTCATTGGTGACAGTCCTAGAAATCTTGAGCATAAGTGTTGAATACAATGCAGTACTAGTCTATATCTTAGCCACAATCAGCCAGGAGTCCTAAAACCTGCAGTTAAGTATGAAAAAATGATGGTAATGTGTATGATGTTCTTGTAAAATACAAAGCAGGAAAGAAAACGTTTGGCAGGACTCACATTAACGATGATTGAGAAGTAGATTTTATGAAAAACGACGGTAACTTAGTGAATTAGATAGTTATAATAGGGATCATTTTCACCGGGATTTAAGAAAACTATAGCCCAGAACAAACATTATGCACAGATGCAAGATAGCATTTAATTTGATTTCATCAGATTACTGACAAACAGCAAGTACACCGAAATATGAACGCATTTTCAACCATAAACCACCATCTAAAACCCCCAAAATGAAAAATAAAACATACCATGTTAATAATTCCCTCAAAGATCAAATTCTGTAGCAAATCAAGTAAAGCATATTTTACATTGATCCATTAATTTTGCAAACAAAAGATGATATTGAAATTCTTTTAAGCCCAATAGAAAATCCAAACCCCAACCCCAGCAGATAATATTACTGTTAATTGCTAAGAATAATTTAATAAATTCCAAATATTTACAATTAAAGAATATCATTAGATAAAAAAGATTGTTACTTTATAGATTCACGATCATTACAAAGTAGTTAGATACATATAGATCTGCATATAATCAAAAGGGCATATTATATATGATCAAGTTAGGTCAAGAAAAAAAAATTCCCCAAAATACAAATAATTAAAGGGGGCACGAAATTACAATCCAAGATGAAATTGAAGTTGGCCTAGCGTTTGTCCTTACGAGATTGATTGTTGATTTTGCTTCAAATCTATAATTAATCGGAAAAAAAAATTCAAAAAAATTGTATGATAATTATGAGAGGCGTCCAGTGAAAGAAGATTGAAGATAAAAAGGAACAGTTGTAGAAGATACCCAACTTCTGTATATATTAACAGAGGCGTTGACAAGAAAAAATAAATGAAAATACGTATATATCTTAGAATACATCCATGCTTGATATCCACATTACATCTTGTTTGGATGGTTGTTACCTGTCGTATTATATTGTATTATTAGTTTAAATACAAATTCTGATCCTTTGCCTTGAACCAGTGGCACAAGAACAATCAGTGCTCTTCATGAGTGCACCGTTAATTATATTATAGTTTCTGTCAATTTCTCAAGATAGTTATACATTTATACACATGATTTTTTTTCGAAAGTAACAGGTGCACATTCCCACTCATAAAGGTGGGTCCGCCTCTGGGTAACGATCAATTTGGTGTGATCGCGTCGTTGCCTTATTATTTTCTTCTCATTTTATTTTATTTATTATTTAATAATCATATTTTATCTTTTAGCCTACTTTTTCATAGTAGTTCTGCTTGGTACCCTGCTTTTTCGTAAGTTTATTATTCAAATTATAAATGTATGATATTATATAACGACGGAGAATAATATAATCTATCCAAATATTATATTTATTAAAACAATACAATATGATATAATACAACCCAATATAATACAATACATCATAAAACAATATGTAACAACCATCCAAATAAAATGTTAAAAATCTGACTAACCCAAATTTATATCGTATAAAACACCATTTAAACCATCCAATACATCACATCCTTTATCGGTAGAAATGATACTTTTATTCGAAGGTCTAAAGCTAAGGGTCATGAAAATTAAAATAAGAGAGAGATAGGTACAAACTCTCTTTGCGTGTAAGCTATTACTGGCGTGTACGTTGTCCACGAACCATTCAAAGTGCTTGGATTGGAGTATTCTGTATACACTTTTCATTAAACTTTGGCCTAGTTAATTTGATTAATTTTTAAAAATAAGTAACATTAGATTAACATAGTTTTTAAAAAACAAAAATCAAATATTTCAAAATGATACATGAAAAATATTAAAAATTATTTAAAAAAAATATATATATATTAAAATACTCATCAAAATCATATACTTTAGAATTTTAGAATGCAAAATATGCTGCATAAATTGATCAGATTAAAAAAAGTGAGATAAAAAGAAAACAAAACACTATTTATTTTTTAAAATAATTTGTTTCTGAAATACTGTAAAACTTAGTATTTTGAAAATATATTAATTTTATTTGATCAATCTACTTAAAACATATCTACATCAATATTATAGATACAATTTCAATTAAAACATACCTCTTTTAAAGTGTTTTCACGGTCAATTTTATTTAAAAAAAAAAGAAAAAGATACATAAAAAGTTGTATTACACTCAATTTTATTCATTTCACCCTTAATCGGGTTTATTTTTGTATTCTCATGTAATCGAAATTTTTGATGTACGGAAAAAACGACTATTCTCCTCCTACTACCACCATTTGCGCCTGGAACAATGAAGTGTACATGTTTATCGCATTTCTTATAACATAGTTTTGTTCTTGCAGCAAGACTTAACATTTGAGTTATAGTTTCAAAGGCAAAACAATATATTGACTATTGGGTGAGTTCTCATTAAAGGTAAAAAAAAAGTTGGTCTTTTTTTTTAATGTTTGTATCCAACTCACGTGAGTTACTAATTGAAATTATCAAGTTTTTTTTCACTTGCACAATTACTTTCAAGGTTTATTACTAAAACAATCACTTTTTTCAAACGTTAAAGACTATTTCGATTACATGGTATAGATGGACTACAAATATCACTTTTTTGTATATTAATATCAAGTGTATTTTTTAGCCAAAAAATTGACGTTAGGAGTATTTGGTGACCGAAAGATGAATGAAGGGTAGTTTTGTACCAATTCAAATAGTTGAGGGGCATTTTGAGGCCCTTTTCCGTTTTATTTTTTATAACAATCTTTTGGTCAATTTTCTTAAACAGCGCCCCGTATCTTTCTATTGTTTTCATTCAATAAATTTATCATTTATTATTAATGTAATAAAGGATTCACACCTCTTCACCCAATTTTATACCTATTAAATTCTTTGAGAAAATGTATTGCTTCTTTATATTCCCTCTAGTCCATGCATATAGATAAGTAAATTAGTGGAATATGACACATTCTTTAAGTATAAAAAGTTAAAAGTTATTTTTTATTATTATTCTTTTTAAATTCTTAAAATATTAAGATCTCATCAAAAGTACGGTAAACATAAAAAAGTTCCAATGCAATAATTTTCTTGAACTTTGAATAATTCATTTATTTTGAACTATGAAAAGAATTTCAATAATTCACTTCATTAATATGGACTAGAGGGAGTATAATTCAACTAAGAAAATTATGCACCCACTCAGCTAAAAAAAATTGTTCACTCGTTAAATTTTGAACACCCTTGACGAAATTCCTAACTCCGCCACTGACTTAGACATGTTAACACCTCACTTTTTAACAAACTGGTCTCAAAGGACTGATCCGAGGGATTCAAAAAATTAAATTTGCAAATGACAAAGCTTGTGATGCATGTGTCAAAAGCAAATAAACCAGGTCGTTTTCCAAACAAAAGAAGCAAGTAAGTACCACCAGGCCTCTTGAATTACTTCACATGGACTTATGTGGACCTGTAAATATTTAAAACAGAGGAGGGATGACATACATCTTTGTGACTATAGATTATTTCTCGTTTATAATTAAGTTAATAATTTTATTTTGTTAAGATTAAAAAGTTCGTTAATTAGTTAATATTAATTTGTCTTATTTAAATTTTAGCCGAATGCACTATTTAATTTGATTTGGCAATATATCTAAGTCTATTTTGACCACAATCTAAAAGAAATTTGGCTATTTTTTTAAAATCCTCTAGCCCTTTCGTTTCAGGCCATTTCTCCTCTCCCAATCCTAATTTTCACATCACATAACAACACCAACCCATCAATACAATTCTTACATTGCAACTTATACAACATTACATACCACTCACAGCACCCCAATTCTTAGAGACTCCATCAGCAAACCCCACCAATACATACACCAAATACGTACACACGCGACCAGTACACCCAAACGGTACCTGGATAAACTACTTTATTAGACATACATCACTACCATATATGCTATTATTATCTCTACTTTTAAACAATTACATATATTGCCACTTTTAATATTTTATATCATATATTATTGAAGATACAATCTGATACTCATATTTCTTAAAATTATGATTGATTAATTATCTTTACATTTAAACTTCACAATTAACGTTTTAACAACAATCAAATATATTTCTCTCTCATCATCTCCCCAATCTCCAACCCTGTCTCACCTCCCACTTATTAACGAGTAGTCAACTGCCGCAAACAACCAGTATCAATGCAAATAATGCAATAGCTCTAAATTATCATTTATATATTTTATTGCAAAGAGGATGCTACAATATAATGTATCTAGTTTTTATAAGTGTATCTGATTAAGTGTATGTATTTAATAAAGATATTGAAGATTTACGCATGTATCTGACACAATTTGTTTTGTCATGTATCTGAGTCTTGTCATATGTATCTGGTCTTCTATCATATATCTTAATATTATCATATGTATTTGTTATGTAATTATAATGTGTACCTTACTATTTTCGTATGTATCTGATCTACATGTGCACATTGTGTTTATAAATTTGGATGCATTGTTAGTTATGTATAGGGGTGTGCATTCGGTTTTTCAGTTTGGTTTTATCCTATTCGATTTGGGTTTTTCGGTTTTTGGTTTTGAAGAAGTGTAACCCAATCCGAACCAAAATAAATTTGGTTTGATTTGGTTTTTCTCTTTTTGGTTTGGGTTTTCTGTTCCGTTAATCGGTTATGTCAATAATTAGAAACATAACAAAGTTATATTTGCAATTTGAATATAAAAAAAAAAAAAAAAAAAAAAAATATATATATATATA
>JAJONQ010003150.1:0-31846 GCA_036250385.1 Solanum microdontum | reverse complement strand
TCAAGAATTATAATAAAAAGTATATATTGGATAATCAATATTGCCTTTTATATGGAATAATTATATAGAGATATTAAAAAAAAATTTAAACTATACCGATTTTAGTTAATAGCTTTAATGAAATATGACATTGAAAACTACGAATATCATTTACTAGGTCGTCATGAATGGACCAACAAAATTTGAGCTCAAACAATGTCTATCAAATATATTTCTGCAAGGGTAAAGTATTTTTTTAAAGTAAAATTTCCATCTAGGTAACATTCTCACAAAGAAGTTCTAGGATAACTTAGTAATTGCATCTACTATAGCTTACAAAAAATTCAGAAAGAACGATTCATGATCGGTGTCCTCTTCTCCATATGATGACATTCGATCTGCCAACAAGTGTTCATCGTAAACTCACCTCTCACGTTTAAAGGAGGGGTCGGATGCTAGCACTGAAGAAGCCTAATGTAAAGTTTGATTGCTAAATCATGCTGAAATGCCTCTGGATTCAGCTTCAAGGTACTTGCACATCCGTTCCATTACTTCTCTTCCCTTCGCGCTGTTTGCCTGAAACTTGTCCACGCACTTCTGTTCTATTTTCTCTGCCATTGAAGCCAGTGCTGATAAGGGCTTAATCCTGATACTCGTTTCCTGCTTGCAGACGGTCCATAACTTTGGATTATCTGGATGAGGGTCATAACTGATTTTCTCCTCCACTTCAATGTACTTCTCCAGACTAATGTTTCGAGTGGAGAGCTGCATGGACCGAGATTGGGCATCGACAACAGTTGATTCTACACAGTGGCAGATGTCTTGACGAATGATTTTGCGGAGGAACCATGGTCCTGGTGCATGGATAGTTATGGCACGAGTCGTATAAAGCTTCCCTGAGCTGGAATCAAGCTTGTGGTTCAATGTGTCAACTTCGAGGATATGCGATAGAATGCGCTTGTTCTCGGGATCAGCAAACTTGCGCCAGGATGCAGAAGTTACTCTTTCCCATGGGTGCTTATATGTGTGCTCTTGTGAATACGCTCTAACCATCTCGTAACTTTTGATTTTCTAAACCTGAGTAATAGCAACACTAAGCAAATCAGGCAAACAAATGTCTATTGACAATGTGAGTTAGCAACAAATGAATCTAAATGTATTGAGCTCAAAATTTGCTTAAACACCATTCTACAAACACATTTGCATAAACAGTACCCAATCTTAGAATCAAGTATATTATTGGCACAGGATTTTCCAAAACTACAGTTTTACGATTTTAGGAAAATATGACCACTGATATTTTATTTTATTTTTTACAACCGTGGTGTCTGGGCCAGCTAACGCTCACCTCGGCTAATTCCACATATGACCATTGATATACTCTCTAGAAGAAGTTGAAGATCTTGTAACCCATCTGTTTATAGTATATACAAGAGACATATCAAACCGAATAAACAGGAACTTATTTTTAGCAGGTTGAAACTTGAATGGCACAGCTCTTTTGGCTGCAACATCACTTAACCTTTATTCCATGTTGCTTAACACTAAATGTGCATTAACTTGCAAAGTATCCCAAATATATAGAGAAAGAGAACTCATGGAGTTCCAAAATAACCAGCTTGAGTATGTATAATCTAATTTATTTGCATGCACAAAATCCAGTTACCATCCCACCAAAAAACAAAAGATTTGGCAAAACAAATAGAGACATCATAGAGGAGTCTGTCACCAATCCAGCTTCTTAGGTGTATACTCTTATAGACAACATTAAATCACTTCAACTGAAGTTCAAAACTAGTAATTCTCCTGAAAGTGCACGGACCCCTCCTCCCTCATTCTTTTCTACTCTCTCCCACAACAGTGGATATGCACTTATTCGTCTTTAAACACAAAAATATCCTCCCATTGAAAAGGGAATGTGCCTTTCGCACCATTAGAGAATTTGTGGAGGATCAAAGAATTAGGTACATAAGCCCCTTTATCTGTACCATCACTCATAGCCTTGCAGTAACATTTTATCAAAAGAAACATACTGCTTTGAATGAAACTCAATTACCTTTTCAGGTGAGTAACACACTCGGTGATCCCATTTTCAGGCTTCTAGCAAGAAGTATTTCTCAACCAATGACAAATCATGGCCTATAACAGTCGCACAAGTACACATTTGAATGTATCTAAACTAACTTGGTTTATTCAACTTGATAATCAGTGATTAAAAAGAATGTGTGTTAGTGTGTATGTATGAGAGACAGCACCTAGAAACTAAAAGAGGGTTCTTAAAGATATTCATACCCCATATCAAGACACTAAAGGAAATCTAATTGCATGCCAATTTTTCAGAATACTTCATTACAGAAGCTCAAGCAGCTATTTGATGTAAACATAAAGATCTAAAAGGCTGTCGAGGAATGATTTGATTCCACAAATCAATCTCAGTGGCAAAGATAAACTCCAAAGAAAAAATTTAGTTATCATACATCCTATAAGCAAAATTAATCATTTGACATCAGCATTCCAGCAAGTACAAAGTACAAAACCAAAGATCACATTCAATGAAGGAACCTGGCGTGTTCTAAAAAAGCACACATTGGTAACAAAACACTCAAAGAAATGCAAATAGACAATCTTTTTTTATAACTGAGAAATCACCAAGGGAGTGCTACATAATTCAAAACTCGAAGGATAATGGGCCGACCCCTCCACACCAAGGTCGAACCCGTGATATGCACCTAATCCACACATCACAAGAAGTGATCTTACCACTAGACAAAGACCTGGGGGCTCCAAGACAATCTTTTTAAGTAGAATTTCTTTACAGCAGCTGGAATAGCCACTTCATCTAAATCATGTCTCCACAATTCTAATGATACCAGCCGCCAAGATGAATAAAAGATCAAATTTTACCAAGAAATCCAAAGTGCTTCAATAAACCACAAGAGTACAAATTAAAAATCAAAACTTCCTCCACAAAGTGTTCTAAAAAATCGCACACCCGCAACAAGACAGACAAAGAAACACAAACACAAGTCAACCTTCTACACCAGCTGACATAGCTACTTCATCAAAATCATGCTTCCAGAAATCTGATTGTACCAGCCGCTAAGGCATCGAATAAGCACTTTGATTGATATAAGAATCTAAACTTGAGCAAGAACACAAATCAAATATCAAACGAAATCTTAGTAACTCAATTGGTTGACTACCTCAACTTTCACCTTTAGCAAAGGTTCAATTCCCCCACCTTGTAATCCCCTCCTCCGTTTCCCCTTCCCCTACCCCAATAACAAAAAAAAAATCATCTTTTTTAAGAAAAAATCAAACATTTAGAACTGAAACTTAAAAGGGTCTTGAAAAATTCTCACACCCTCATCAAAACACTCAATAAAAACACAAAAACATGCCAATTTACATACAATTTCAAATACAACAACTTCTTGATCTAAACAAATCCATGGGGTCAAACAAATCAATATCAGTGTCATACCAACAAAATCAATCAATACCTCAAAATCTTAAATCATTGGGATCAACACTATCAATTCCTTATTTTTTTGGTTTTATTTCATTTAATCACATTTCATTATAGCACTAATCACCATAAATCAAAAAAGGGTATTAATCAAAGATAAAAAAAACTGACCTTTTGTTGGAAATCAAGCGCCCACAGAACTCAGAAGAGAAAAGTAATGGAAAACCGCTGCTGCCCTACCTACTATAATAGTGATTTCCATTATTGTAAGAGTTTCTTGTGCTATTTATAGAAACTAATTTTGTCACTATGAAGTATGTACAACCTTTAAGACCAAGAGTACAACTAGTAAAGCGGAAATATTAAAACTGTGAAATTTTGCTCATATTGTTTGCCACGAGGATAGAAGAGTAGTGTTTTTGGCAAATATTGTTGAAAAAATTGAGGAAAAAAAATATTTGAAATTGAAGTTAAACCATTGTTTTGGAATTAGAATTTATTCAGATTTTTTTTTTTTGGAATAATATTTTAAGTTAAAATTAAAATAAGGAAATGTTTTTTCGCACTTTGGGTACAAGATCAAAAATTTTGTTCGAGTTGAATAGATGAAGATGAGAAGGTGAAATCTCCTATAGAAAAAATGATCGATTGCTTGAATGTCAAACCTTAAATCTCATTTTTTGCTGCAAAAGTAAAGAAAAACAAAAAAGATAATCGCGGATTAATGCGTGGAAGAATTTCATTTTTAGCAATGTCACTAAACTAAAACGCCTTAGTGGTAAGTTTAAGAGTTTTCTAACTTCATTTAAGTATAAATAAAACATAAAAGTATGTAATTATATCAAAGATTGTATAAGAAAATCGTTTTTTATGAGTAAATTAAATTTAGCAAATATAAAAATTTAGCGCTCTCTATGGCTACAATTTGATTATTTGCGCTCTTGAAAGATGATTCAACATTGCGATACAAATATGAATCAATTCAACCTCATCCCTCTCCTACCACAGTATTTACATCGCGCATGATTGTTAACAACACATGTTTCTTCATTTTCCTATTCGAAACCTTTTAATCGCCTAAGAGAAACTCGATTATCAATTACGATAAGCTCAAATTCAAAACCTCTCATAAAGAAAAGCTTTTTCTATAGTCCCATCAATAAGAATAATAAATAATTTTCATGTGAGAAAATGACACAAGTACAGCGCAGCACAAAGTTAAAGCAAAAATATAAAAACCAAAAAAAAAAAAAAAAAGAGAAATTTCCACTAACTTATTTTAATAATTTTAATAACTTAAAAATGACAACAATACCCTCATCCATTCATCAAATTTACAACACAACACCCCACCCACTACCCTTGACTGCTTCAACAACTTTGAAAATACCAAAAAAAAAAAAACTTCAAATTTCCATTTTTAAACTTTGAGAATTTTTGCAGCTTTCACCACTGGATTTTCCTTAGCAATCGCTTCACGACCAGCTGCTTTGTAATCGTAACTACAGTCATGTCGATCGGAATACCTATGCTCCGAGCAGAACACTTCCCCGCACCGGCACCGGAACGGCATCAATCCGACTTTCCTCCGGCAACCTATACCAGAACATCTGTTTGCTTCTCTTTGCCTCTTCACCCCTGTTTTTCTACCAACCAGATCCATACTTTCCGGCGATGCAGCTGATGTAGATCTCGATTGATCATCCATACTAGAAACCTTCAGATCTACTCTCTCCGTCGACGATCTATCAGCACGCTTCAGATCTGAGATAACCGCAACTGAGAGGTGCGTCGTCGTCGTTGTAGGAGGAGACGGTGAAGGTACCGGTAGAGTTGGGGAGCATAGAGGGATGGATTCCGGTACCTTCAGCTCGGTTTCTTCTTTCTCTCTCTTCTGCGCCGCCATGATTGAGAGATTTCTAGAGAGAGAAAATGGAAATGAAATGGGAATTTGGGGTGTTGGGAAGTGTTTGGATGAGGAGTTTTAGAGAGAGAGAAATGGGAAAAAAAGGAGAAGTATATTATAAAGGAGAAATTAGAGATAAAGTCGGTAAAAGGTCGGCCATATAGTTTATTCACGTACTTTTTCTTCTTTTTTTTTTTGGAAAAAATCAAAATTATCATATATACATTTTAAAAATAAAATAAAAGTTCGTTGCACTTAACTTATACTTGAAAAAAAAAGTTGAATCAAAGAATGTAAGCTTTTGTTTTGTGCGGAATTTGAATGACAAAGGTGTATTATACATGTATTTTGTGTTGTATATATAATTAAATGAAAATTCATATATAATTTTTTTTTGTTAATTTGAGATAATTATTTAAAGTAAAAATACTTTTATGGTAGAATGAGAGTGAATTATTCGATTAGATTTGATGCATGCATCATCAAATTAATAAATAAATGTGTATTATTAAGTTTATAAGTTGTAACTATGGTTAGTTTACATAATTTTGCACATGTTAAATAAGAATTTTTAGAATGAAAAAGTGTTCATACTCCAATTGTGTCTAGATAATAGATTTAGTAAAATTGAGGGCCATGAACAACATTGAGTGCAAGTTTGAGTGTTTTCGAGGTTCACGACTTTAGATATTACTACCATTTGAGCAAGCTTCACTTGTCGCGATTTTATATTCAAAAACCTTTTAGCTATTTGTTTCTTCTTCTTCTTGTGTTTAGCCTCTTATGTTAGACTATTTATCTACTTTGTTTCAAATTGTTCACAAGAGAACTTACTAGAAGAGCAAAATGAGGTAATGCAAATAAGGATGATATTGAGTCTATACATATAAGTCGTTTGGTTCACGGGATAAAGTGGACATTAAACTTGGTGTTATGTGGGATAAATTAGTTCGAAGATCATAATCTCAAAACTGTAATCCCGAGATAACTTAGTCCATGAATCAAACGACCCCAGTCTAAATGCAATTTTTTAAACACTTCTAAAGAACATGGATATCCCTTCATAAATTTCTCTTCTCAAGGTTGCTCAACTCAACAGTACAAAGAAAAATGTTTGAATTTAACTTTTCAACACTTTTGCTGCATTAGCATATAAAAGGAGCTAATGACAGTTCTTTATGAAACATGTAGGGTAATGCCACTAGGTAGAAAGGTTCAAAACCAGAAATCACTATGTTGCTCGAGCTCTTCAAAAACATTGTGGGATGTGTCAGATCCTCCGAAAGTAGTACATTTCTGGAGAGTCCAAGCAACGAAATCACGGTCTGAAGTTGTGTCACAAGCATCTTATTTGCAGAAATAATTGAAGTAATCACTCTGATTAGTAATTACTTCTCAACATGATATTCTATAAAAACTTCAAGACATAATGAACAAGCAAAATAAGCACTTATATTTCAAAGGGCTAGAAATTTTCACCTACATGGATATAGTAAGAATCTACGAAAATCAACAAGACACGAACCAGCCAAGAATCCAGATAATATCCGTCCAAACATATTCATCAACTGATTCTTTCAGCATTGTGAGATAGTAACGCACTAGCTTTTTGTGAAGAGAGCAGATTATCGAAGCAAATTATTCAAAATTTGTGTTTAGAACCAAGAAGATACAGCTTTAGGCATTAAATCAGGTACTTGATAAAGTTGAGCGCGAGTCAGCTTGTTTGAGGAAACCTTTTAATAAAGATAACAGACCCCGTCCACCTGAACAATAGTACCACAAAAACGAAAATCAATTCAATTTTTCACATTTCTATGTATTGCTTTAAACAAACCATGTGAAAAAAAGTGACTCTACTAAAAAAAGAGAGAGTAGAAGAGAGCCTTACCACATCCAGTTGATGAACTTCCTCCTCTATCTGCTATGCTATTAACAGCTAGTGACATATTCCCCAACGGACAATCGATGAAAGGACAAAATGAGACCCTTTTGCTAATTCCCGACCAGTTTTGACCAATAATTTAGATTATTCAGCTCCAACTGGCTATCAGAATCTCGCCAAAATTTGATAATATGAAGGCTCTCTTCTTCAGTTGATCTTTGAAGGATAATTCGAGATGCATAACCCTTCTTTCTCATCTCAAGACATATTTCTGAGGGTTTATTAGCAGTAAGCGTGACCATATATAACCAGCCCTTCTCTGACAAAAGATTGTCGGCAGCAGGCAGTATTTTATCAATAACGCTTCGACCATTCTCCCCTCCAGCCCACGCCGAAGTGATGCCTTCAAAACCAACTTCGTCTTCAGGTGTAGGAACATAAGGAGGGTTCACAACCAGCACATCAACTGATCCTGCCAATCGCTTCTCAAGTCCAGATGTAATATCAGTGTTTACCAACTCTGCATAAACCCCATGAGCATCCATGGTCTCACGAGTCACCCTTATTGCATGAGGGTTGATATCTGTTGCAATATAGTATGGAACAAATCCTTCGGGTCCAAGCATAACAGCAAGTGAAGTAATAACATAACCACTACCACAACCAATTTCCATACAAATTGAGGGTTTGTGTTGTAACAAGTTAGTTCGATCAGCTAATAAAGCATCGACCAATGCAAACGAATCATCACATGGTTCGTAAACCTCAGGATGTGAACTCACAAGTGGGATTTTCGCAATTCTTGAAAGCATCTTAGATAACTCCTGCCAAATTAAAACATGCTCATAAGGCCTTACCAACAGAGGCTGTTGACACACCTTTCTATCATCTACCACCAATGCCCTTCCGCAGGCTGCAAATTAGCCAAGCCTGAGCACAGGGCCAGGTTTAGTATTGCGGCAGGGGGGAGAGGATTGTAGTTTTAGACTACTAGTAAGGACAACAAGACAAAACACTCCTACGTACTAACCTACTATCTTATTTCATACCCTCCACACCTTCTATCTAAGGTTATATCCTCAGTAAGCTGCAAAACTGCACCAAGTCCTGTATAACCACCTCTCCCCAATATCCTTCAGTCTATCTCTACCTCTCCTGAATCCATCTATAACCAACCTCTACACAATTCAATACAAGCAATAATAATTTGATTCTTGATTTATGGGTCGATACAAGTTGAATGAAAAGGCAAACTTGGTATCTAATGGATATGCAAAGTTGATACCTACAACTAGAAATTCATTCATTCTTGATATAGGGGTGTGAATTCAAGTTACATTAAAAAAAAAAATGTAAGCTTGTCACTACACAAACAAAGCGGCTCAACCCTAAAGCCACTAAACGCCCAGAAAATAAGACCTTCAAAATTACAAATCCACCAAAGAACCAAAAACACCCCAAATTCATTTCAAAAAAGGAAGCTCAAATACGAAAACAGATGTTCAACCAAGAGGTAAGATTAAACGAAGAACCAAAAGCACTGAGCAGACAAAAGATGAAGGAGATATATACATAAAAAGAGACAACCAGATCTGATTATGCACATATTTGATTCAATTTTAACTTATGGTTCAATAAAAGTTTATTAAAAAGGCAATCTTTACATAATTGATATATGGTATTCATTCAATTTGAATAAAAAAGTAATCTTGGTACTCAATGAACAAAAAAATTTAATACCTGTGATTTGCTGAAACCTCAAAAAAATTGGAACTTTCAGTATTTTGCTAGAAACAAAAGATTTGTAAGAATTTCAACCAAAAAAAATCGGTTCTTTGTGCTGAAATAAAATGGCGATTGAAGAAGGAGAAGGGAAGATAGTTAATTGTCATTTAGACATACTGAAGTTTAGAAAATGTTCATTTAACCCCCTAAAGTTTGGATAGTATCTTATGGGACCTTAGAACTTTAAAAAAAGTTTGGATTTAATTTTATAAAATAATTGAGCCAAGAAAAGGTGTATGAATTGATCATGGCTTTCCATTATCTCAAAAATGTTAGTGGAACAGCAATAACCAAATATGTTTGGATTATTTTAAGTATCTAAACTATCAAGTAACTTTCTTAATTTAGGCTATATAAACTCCTAGTTACTCTATTCTCAAATATACAAGAAAAAGAAAAAAAAAAGATTATCTAGGCTAAGAATCAAAATCTTCTAAATGGGAAGTCAAATGAAGAAGCAATGGCTTCATTTTGCTTGTGCTTTGGCATTTTTCTTGATTGCCACATGCACTATGGCATATTCACCTTATTCTTATGAATCATCAGATTCAACATACAATAAAGTACCAACCACAGAAGTCAAAAGTGAAGACTTCAAGGTACCCTCAGAGTCGGAAAAGGAATATAAGGTGTCATTTTTGCCGAAAAATGATTACTACAAGAAGTCATCAGTTTCAGAAGAAAAATACAAGAAGGTGTCATATGTTCCAAAAGTACCATCAATGGCTAAACCAGAATATAAAGACTCATTTTTTCCAAAATTTGACTACTTTAAGAAGCCATCAGTTCAAGAAGACGACTACAAGAAGGCGTCATATGTTCCAGAGGTACCCTCAAAGGCTAAACCGGAATATAAGGAGTCGTCTTTTCCAAAATTTGACTACTTCAAGAAGCCATCAGTTTCAGATGATAGCTACAAAAAGGAGTCATATGTTCCAAAGGTACCCTCGATGGCTAAATCAGAATACAAGGAGTCATCTTTTCCAAAATTTGACTACTTAAAGAAGCCATCAGTTTCAGATGATAGCTACAAAAAGGAGTCATATGTTCCAAAGGTACCCTCGATGGCTAAACCAGAATACAAGGAGTCATTTTTACCAAAATTTGACTACTTCAAGAAGCCATCAGTTTCAGAAGATAGCTACAAAAAGGAGTCATATGTTCCAAAGGTACCCTCAGTGCCTAAGAAAGAATACAAGGTACATGTTTTGCCTAAGAATGACTACTTTAAGAAGTCATCAGTTCCAGAAGATAGCTACAAAAAGGTGTCATATGTTCCAAAGGTGTCCTCGGTGCCTAAAGAAGAATACAAGGTGCCTTCTTTGCCAAAAAATGATTACTACAAGAAGTCATTAGTTTCAGAAGATAGCTACAAAAAAGTGGCATATGTTCCAAAGGTGCCCTCAGTGCCTAAAGAAGAATACAAGGTGTCTTCTTTACCAAAAAATGATTACTATAACAAGCTATCAGTTCCAAAAGATAACTACAAAACGGTGACATATGTTCCAAAGGTGTCCTCAGCGCCTAAAGAAGAATACAAGGTGCCTTCTTTGTCAAAGAATGATTACTACAAGAAGCCATCAATTCCAGAAGATAACTACAAAAAGGTGTCATATGTTCCAAAGGTGCCCTCGATGCCTAAAGAAGAATACAAGGTGCCTTCTTTGTCAAAGAATGACTATTACAAGAAGCCAACAGTTCCAGAAGATAACTACAAGAAGGTGTCATACGTTTCAGAGGTACCCTCAGTTGCTAAACCCGAATACAAGGTGCCTTCTTTGCCAAAGAATGACTACTACAAGAAACCATCAGTTCCTGAAGATAACTATAAAAAGGTGTCATTTGTTCCAAAGGTTCCGTCAGTGCCTAAAGAAGAATACAAGATGCCTTCTTTTTCGGAAAACAACTACTACAAGAAGGCATCACCTTCTCCATCACCACCACCTCCATATTATTAAATTTCCATCTTTCATGTTCAACATGTTTCAAGGAAGTCCTCCAGCTCAACATATATAACTCATAGAGTTCTCATATTATGAGTTCTATCTCAAAATTTGTAATTCTTTATTTGTTTTATTTTCCTTTCCCGCTTCGAGTTGCAATTGTTTTGTTATTTAATTAAATTATATTGTATTTTGAATATTTCCAAAAGATTGTTAATTTCAATTAAATACAAGTTCTTTTTATTGAGAGTTTATTTAGTTTCATCTATTTTCTTCCAACATCTGCCAATTTCTTCACTTAAATTTTAATAGAACAACATTGGAACATAACAACCATCAGATACTTCAAAAATAGGTAGCTAAAGGATTGAGTGATTCCAAGAGACAGAGTGCATTTCCAGATATATTACTCGAAAGAATTGTACAATACGTCTAATCGTAAAATGCATTTTATTTATTTTGCAGAAGTTTTGAGCTTCAAGTAGAAATTTTTTAAAGTCCGAACTTCTAAAATATGTTGAGAATCTTAAAAAATAAATCTTTAAAAGGATTTGATTGACTTAATTATCTATTTGGTGGGGTTTGATCTTAGGAAATGGAGTAATCTCTCAAAGAACACCTTTTTCCTGGAAATAATGGACCATATACGATGCAAATTTAGAATAATCTTTGTCAATATTTGAATAACAAATAATTAAGCCAAATCAAAAACACTAAATATATTACATTCAAAACAATAGCTTCCAATTTTTCCTGTTTGTATCAAGAACTAATCAAACCTAAGATATTGTTATTCTTTGTAATGAAAATTATGTATGGTACTCGCAAGGATAAGAGAGGACAAAGATCGATTTACCATGCCAACACTTTTTCAGTTAAATTTTGGACTTGTCTAGAGCAGTTTACATCTCATATATGGTTAGTAAAATATCACATATGAGTGGATTTATTCAGTATGCACCCGAAGAGTAGAACCTGTGAATTTCTCCGAAAATTTCCAAAAAAAAAAAGTATTAAAAAAAAGTGAGTGTGGTTCCATGATATGGATTATAAGTACTCATGTTAATCAAGTACATATAACTAATTGACGACCAAATAATGAACAATATTTGTTAGGTCTACACATATCTCAACTTCTAAAAACAAATTTAATCAAATTTTTAACATTCCAGCAAAAAATAAAAAAAATCAAGAACAACATTCTTGGAAGTCAATAAAAAATTGGATTTAAATATTGAAAATAAGTGAGTCCAGCAACTGTGTATGAATTGTTCATGGCTTCCCATTATCTCATAACCTTAATTAGTGGAGGACCATTAACCAAAAAAAGGGAAAATCACCTTCTTAGTTATGTTATATAGACTCTTAATTCCTCCATTCTAAAACACACAAGAAAAATAAAAACAAACCAATATCTAGCCTAAGAATCCAATTCTTCTCAATGGGAAGCCAAATGAAGAAGCAATTTGCTTGTGCTTTGGCATTTTTCTTGATTGCCACATGCACTATGGCATATTCACCTTATTCTTATGAATCATCAGATTCAACCTACCATAAAGTACCAACCACAGTAGTCAAAAGTGAAGACTTCAAGGCACCCTCAGAGTCGGAAAAGGAATATAAGGAGTCATTTTTGCCAAAAAATGATTACTACAAGAAGCCATTAGTTTCAGAAGATAACTATAGGAAAGTACCGTCCGTTCCCGAACAGGAATACAAGGTTCCATTCTTGCCAAAGAATGACTACAACAAGAAGCCATCATTTTCAGAAGAAAACTACAAGAAGACGTCAGATGTTCCAGAGGTACCCTCGATGGCTAAACCAAAATATAAGGAGTCATTTTTTCCAAAATTTGACTACTTCAAGAAGCCATCAGTTCCAGAAGATAACTACAAGAAGGCGTCATATGTTCCAGAGGTACCCTCGATGACTAAACCAGAATATAAGGAGTCATTTTTTCCAAAATTTGACTACTTCAAGAAACCATCCGTCCCAGAAGATAACTACAAGAAGGTGTCATATGTTTCAGAAGTACCCACAGTGCCTAAATCGGAATACAAGGTACCATCTTTGCCAAAGAATGACTACTACAAGAAGCCATCAGTTTCAGAAGACAACTACAAGAAGACGTCATATGTTCCCAAGGAACCCTCGATGGCTAAACCAGAATATAAAGAGTCATTCTTACCAAAATTTGACTACTTTAAGAAGCCATCTGTTTCAGAAGAAAGCTACAACAAAGTACCATATGTTTCAAAGGTGCCCTCAGTTTCTAAAGAAGAATACAAAGTGCCTTCTTTGTCAAAAAATGATTACTACAAGAAGCCATCAGTTCCAGAAGATAACTATGAAAAGGTGTCATATGTTCCAAAGCTACCCTCAGTGCCTAAAGAAGAATACAAGGTGCCTTCTTTGTCAAAGAATGACTACTACAAGAAGCCATCAATTCCAGAAGACAACTACAAAAAAGTGTCATATGTTCCAAAGGTGCCTTCAGTGCCTAAAGAAGAATACAAGGTGCCTTCTTTGCCAAAGAATGAATACTACAAGAAGCCATCAATTCCAGAAGATAACTACAAGAAGGTGTCATCTGTTCCAGAAGTACCCTCAATGCCTAAACCAGAATACAAGGTGCCGTCTCAGCCAAAAAATGACTACTTCAAGAAACCATCACCTTCTCCATCACCACCACCTCCTTACTACCATGAATCATCTTCAACACCTTCTCCATCACCACCTCCTCCATATTATTAAATCTTCATTTTTCAAGTTCAACATGTTTCAAGGAAGTCCTTCTCACGCTCAACATATATGAGTTAGAAGGCATGTTATCAAAATTTGTAATTCTTTATTTGTATTTTGAATATTTCCAGAGGATTGTTTATTTCAATTGAATACAAGTTCTTTTTTATTAAGAGTTAATGTTGTTTTCATCTATTCTTCCAGCAATTGCCAATTTGCTCACTTACTATTAATAACAAAACTCTGGAACATAACAACCATCAGATATACTTCAAAAATAGGTAACTAAGGATTGGGTGATTTCAAGAGACAAGAGTAGGGTGCATTTCCAGATATATTACTCAAAAGAATCGACACAATTCGTCCAATCTATTAGAATTGGAAAGAACAAGAAAAAGGTCTCTATTGTTATAAACATACAATTCTTGAGAGAAAGAAATAAAGCGAACCAAGTAGTGAATCGCTTTAATCAGATAAAGAGAAATCGGGAGATAAATGTTACCCTATTTATGATAAAATGTGCATTTGATCTTATATTGCAGAAGTTTTGAGCTCAAAGTATGAAACTTTATAAATCCAAAACTTCTAAAATAGTATTTTGAGAAATTTAAAAAAAATAATTTGATTGACTCAATTATCTTTTTGGTAGGATTCGATCCTATGGAATGAAATAATCTCTCATAGAGCAGTTGTTTCCTAGAAATAGACCATACACGACGTGAATTTAGATTAATCTGAGTCAATAAGTTCCAAATAACATACGGTTAACTAAGTCAACCCAAAAACATTAAATATATGACGTTAAAAACAATAATAGCTTCTAATTTTTCCAGATATATTACTCAAAAGAATCGACACAATTCGTCTAATATATTAGAATTGGAAAAAAGAAGAAAAACGGCCTCTATTGTTATGAACATAAAATTCTTGGTATATAAAGAAATAAAGTGAACTAAGTAGTGGATCGTTTTAATCAGATAAAGAGAATTCAGGAGATAAATGTTCCATTATTTATGATAAAATGTGCATTTGATCTATATTGCAGAAATTTTGAGCTCAAAGTATGAACTTTTTAAATCCAGAACTTCTAAAATAATATTTTGAGAAATTTTAAAAAATAATTTGATTGATTCAATTATCTTTTTGGTAGGGTTCGATCTCCTGGAATGAAATAATCTCTCATAGAACAGTTTTTTCCTAGAAATAGACTATACATGACGTAAATTTGGATTAATCTGAGTCAATAAGTTTCAAATAACAGACAGTTAACTAAGTCAACCCAAAAACATTGAATATATGACGTTAAAAACAATAAAAGCTTCTAATTTTTCCTCTTTGTATCAAGAACTAATCAGACCCAAAATATTGTCATTCTTGCTAATGAAAAGCATATATGTATGGTACTCGCAAGGGTAAGAGAGGTCAGATATCGATTTCTTCTGCCAAAGCTTTTTCACTTCATTTGTCTCATCGGGAACGCCTAGAGCAGTTTACATTTCATTTATGATTTGCAAGATATAGTCTATAATCGGATTTATCCAGTGTGCAGCCGAACAGTAGCAACTATGAATTTCTCAGAAAATTTCCAAAAAAATAAGTATGCTGTCATGATGTGGATTATAAATCGTGCTAAACAAGTACATATAACTAATGGACACCAAATAATGAACAATATTTGTTAGGTCTACACATATCTCAACTTTTAAAAACTAATTTAATCAAGTTTTTAATATGCCAACAAAAACACAAGAACAACATTCTTAAAAATTCAATAAAAAAATTGGATTTAAATATTGAAAAATAGGTAAGTCCAGCAACTGTGTATGAATTGTTCATGGCTTCCCATTATCTCATAACCTTAATTAGTGGAACAGCATTAACCAAAAAATGGGAAAATCACCATCTTAGTTATGTTATATAAACTCTTAATTCCTCCATTCTAAAACACACAAGAAAAAGAAAAACAAACCAATATCTAGCCTTAGAATCCAATTCTTCTCAATGGAAAGCCAAATGAAGAAGCAATTTGCTTGTGCTTTGGCATTTTTCTTGATTGCCACATGCACTATGGCATATTCACCTTATTCTTATGAATCATCAGATTCAACCTACAATAAAGCACCAACCACAGTAGTCAAAAGTGAAGACTTCAAGGCACCCTCAGAGTCTGAAAAGGAATATAAGGAATCATTTTTGCCAAAAAATGATTACTACAAGAAGCCATTAGTTTCAGAAGATAACTATAAGAAAGAACCCTCTGTTTCCGAACAGGAATACAAGGTGCCATTTTTGCCAAAGAATGACTACAACAAGAAGCCATCATATTCAGAAGATAACTACAAGAAGGCGTCATATGTTCCAGAGGTACCCTCGATGGATAAACCAGCATATAAGGAGTCATTTTTTCCAAAATTTGACTACTTCAAGAAGCCATCAGTTCCAAAAGATAACTACAAGAAGGCGTCATATGTTCCAGAGGTACCCTCGATGACTAAACCAGAATATAAGGAGTCATTTTTTCCAAAATTTGACTACTTCAAGAAGCAATCAGTTCCAGAAGATAACTACAAGAAGGTGTCATATGTTTCAGAAGTACCCACAGTGCCTAAATCGGATTACAAGGTACCATCTTTGCCAAAGAATGACTACTACAAGAAGCCATCAGTTTCAGAAGATAACTACAAGAAGGCGTCATATGTTCCCGAGGAACCCTCAATGGCTAAACCAGAATATAAAGAGTCATTCTTACCAAAATTTGACTACTTTAAGAAGCCATCAGTTCCAGAAGAAAACTATGAAAAGGTGTCATATGTTCCAAAGCTACCCTCAGTGCCTAAAGAAGAATACAAGGTGCCTTCTTTGTCAAAGAATGACTACTACAAGAAGCCATCAGTTCCAGAAGAAAATTATGAAAAGGTGTCATATGTTCCAAAGCTACCCTCAGTGCCTAAAGAAGAATACAAGGTGCCTTCTTTGTCAAAGAATGACTACTACAAGAAGCCATCAATTCCAGAAGACAACTACAAAAAAGTGTCATATGTTCCAAAAGTGCCTTCAGTGCCTAAAGAAGAATACAAGGTGCCTTCTTTGCCAAAGAATGAATACTACAAGAAGCCATCAATTCCAGAAGATAACTACAAGAAGGTGTCATCTGTTCCAGAAGTACCCTCAATGCCTAAACCAGAATACAAGGTGCCGTCTCAGCCAAAAAATGACTACTTCAAGAAGCCATCACCTTCTCCATCACCCCCACCTCCTTACTACCATGAATCATCTTCAACACCTTCTCCATCACCACCTCCTCCATATTATTAAATTTTCATTTTTCACGTTCAACATGTTTTAAGGAAGTCCTTCTCACGCTCAACATATATGAGTTAGAAGGCATATTATCAAAATTTGTGATTCTTTATTTGTATTTTGAATATTTCCAGAGGATTGTTTATTTTAATTGAATACAAGTTCTTTTTATTAAGAGTTTATGTTGTATATTTTCATCTATTCTTCCAGCAATTGCCAATTTGTTCACTTACTATTAATAACGATACTCTGGAACATAACAACCATCAGATACTTCAAAATATAGGTTACTAAGGATTGGGTGATTTCAAGAGACAAGAGTACATAGGGTGCATTTCCAGATATATTACTCAATAAAATCGACACAATTCGTCCAATCTATTAGGATTGGAAAGAAGAAAAAGGGTCTCTATTGTTATAAACATACAATTCTTGAGAACTAGGTAGTGAATCATTTTAATCAAATAAAGAGAAATTGGGAGATAAATGTTACACTATTTATGATAAAATGTGCATTTGATCTATATAGCAGAAGTTTTGAGCTCAAAATATGAAACTTTATAAATCCAGTACTTCTAAAATAATATTTTGAGAAATTTTAAAAAATAATATTATTGACTCAATTATCTTTTTGGTAGGATTCGATCCTATATGGAATGAAATAATCTCTCATAGAGCAGTTGTTTCCTAGAAAAAGATCATACACGACGTGAATTTGGATTAATCAAAGTCAATAAGTTCCAAATAATAGACAATTAACTAAGCCAACCCAACAACATTAAATATATGACGTTAAAAACAATAATAGCTTCTAATTTTTCCTCTTTGTATCAAGAACTGATCAAATCCAAAATATTGTCATTCTTGATAATGAAAAGCATGTATGGTACTCGCAAGGGTAAGAGAGGCCAGAGAACGATGAAATCTGCCAAAGCTTTTTCACTTGATTTGTCACACGGGCTCGCCTAAAGCAGTTTACATTTCATGTATGATTTGCAAGATGTAGCCGAACAGTAGCAACTATGAATTTCTCAGGAAATTTCCAAACAAAAAAAAATAAGTATGCTGTCATGATGTGGATTATAAATCGTGCTAAACAGCTACATATAACTAATGGACACCAAATAATGAACAATATTTGTTAGGCCAACACATCTCAACTTTTAAAAACTAATTTAATCAAATTTTTAATATGCCAACAAAAACACAAGAACAACATTCTTAAAATTCAATAAAAAAAATTGGATTTAAATATTGAAAATAGGCAAGTCCAGCAACTGTGTATGAATTGTTCATGGCTTCGCATTATCTCATAACCTTAATTAGTGGAACAGCATTAACCAAAAAATGGGAAAATCACCATCTTAGTTATGTTATATAAACTCTTAATTCCTCCATTCTAAAACACACAAGAAAAAGAAAACTAAATCAATATCTAGCCTTAGAATCCAATTCTTCTAAATGGGAAGCCAAATGAAGAAGCAATTTGCTTGTGCTTTGGCATTTTTCTTGATTGCCACATGCACTATGGCATATTCACCTTATTCTTATGAATCATCAGATTCAACATACAATAAAGCACCAACCACACTAGTCAAAAGTGAAGACTTCAAGGTACCCTCAGTGTCGGAAAAGAAATATAGGGAGTCATTTTTGCCAAAAAATGATTACTACAAGAAGCCATTAGTTTCAAAAGATAGTTATAAGAAAGTACCCTCCGTTCCCGAACAGGAATACAAGGTGCCATTCTTGCCAAAGAATGACTACAACAAGAAGCCATCATTTTCAGAAAATAACTACAAGAAGGCGTCATATGTTCCAGAGGTACCCTCGATGGCTAAACCAAAATATAAGGAGTCATTTTTTCCAAAATTTGACTACTTCAAGAAGCCATCAGTTCCAGAAGATAACTACAAGAAGGTGTCAGATGTTCCAGAGGTACCCTCGATGGCTAAACCAGAATATAAAGAGTCATTTTTGCCAAAATTTGACTACTTTAAGAAGTCATCGGTTTCAAAAGACAACTACAAAAAGGTCCCATATGTTCCAAAGATGCCCTCAGTGCCTAAAGAAGAATACAAAGCGTCTTCTTTGCCAAAGAATGATTACTACAAAAAGCCATCAACTTCAGAAGATAACTACAAAAAGGTGTCATTTGTTCCGAAGGTGCCCTCAGTGCCTAAAGAAGAATATGAGGTGTCTTCTTTGCCAAAGAATGACGATTACAAGAAGCCATCACTTCCAGAGGATAACTACAAGAAGGTGTCATATGTTCCAAAAGTACCCTTAGTGCCTAAACTAGAATACAAGGTGCCTTCTTTGTCAAGAAACGATAACTACAAGAAGTCAACCATTCCAGAAGATAGTTACAAGAAGGTGTCATATGTTCCAGAGGTATCCTCAGTTGCTAAACCTGAATACAAGGTGCCTTCTTTGCCAAAGAATGACTACTACAAGAAGCCATCAGTTTATGAAGATAACTACAAGAAAGTGCAATCTGTTCCAGAGGTACCCTCAGTTGCTAAACCTGAATACAAGGTGTCTTCTTTGCCAAAAAGTGACTACTACAAGAATCCATTACCATCTCCATCACCACCACCTCCATATTATTAAATTTCCATCTTTTATGTTGAACTTTCATTTAAGTCCTTCTCCAGCTCAACATATATAACCCATAGGGTTCTCATATTATGAGTTAGAAGGCATGATATCAAAATTTGTAATTCTTTATTTATTTATTTTCTTTTCCTACTTCGGATTGTAATTGTTTTGTCATTTAAATTATATTTTGAATGTTTTCAGAGATTTATTTCAATTGAATAAAAATTCTTTTTATTGAAAGTTTATGAATTCATATGGATTAGTCAGGCTTCAATATTACGAATATCGAACACTAAAATATGAGAAATCAACTCTATAAAATGTACATAGGTTAATCTATTTTTCCAGCAATTATTAATTTCTTTACATAAATTTAATAGCAAAACACCGGAACATAACAACCATATTCAGAAACTTCAAGATACATATTCAAGGTTACCAAAACAACAAATAAAATTAGAGAAAATAATGAAGTTGGATGAAAGATACAAACAATATTTTTTATTAATTAGTGTCATTGAATAATTACTTTATCCAATGAATATGCAGTTACTCAACTAATAATTATTAGTTCAAAAATCACTTTTTTGTTAAAGAAAGTTGAAATCAAGAAAAAAGATGACTTTCTTAGATAATCACTATTAATAATTCAATGACCATATGAGAAATCAACCAGTAAAAATATCCTTTTTTGGTCTATGTTGTACTCCCTCCGTCCCATTTTATATGTCATCCCTTTCTATAAATAGTTAGACCACAATAATTGTCATTTTATAAAATTTATTCATAAATTACCATATTTTACCTATTATACCCTTGATAGAATAGTTAATAATAAAGTTGACTTAAGAAACATTAAATACGGGTAGAAGGATAAAGTTACATCATTTCTTCATGCAAGTGCAAAGTAAAAAGGTGACATATAAAATTGGACGGAGGGAGTATTATATTAAAGTTACATAATTTCCGGTCATGGATCATTTTTATCAGATTAAGAGAAATCGGAGCAGGGATAAATGTTAAAATATTTCACTACTCACGATAAAAATGTTATGTACGGATGATGAAATATAAGAATCGACGATTTAATATATGATAATACTGGAAATAAATAGCTCCCATCGAATCCAAAATATTTTGTCAATATAAGTCGTGCTCAAAGCATCAAAACTTGTGGACCCAACTAATTTTGATCATGACATCAAATAATGAACAATATTTGTTAGGCATATATATAATACATATTTCAATTTTAAAATTTTATTTAATCAAATTATCAATGTACCAACAAAAAAGATATAGAACAACATTATTGGAATAGTCAATAAAAGTTTGGACTTCATTTTTAAAAATAAGTGGGTTAATCAAATGTGTATAAATTGTTCATGGCTACCCATTATCTCAAGACCTTAGTGGAACAGCATTAACCAAAAAATGAGAAAATCAAAAATATGTTTGGATTATTTTGATAGCATCCAAATCATCTAATCACCTTCTTAGTTAAGCTATATAAACTCCTAGTTCCTCCATCCTAAAACACACAATAAAAAGGAAAAACAAATTGCCTTGTAGCCTTGAGAATCCAAATCTTCTCAATGGGAAGCCAAATGAAGAAGCAATTTGCTTGTACTTTGGCATTTTTCTTGATTGCCACATGCACTATGGCATATTCACCATATTCTTATGAATCATCAGATTCAACATACAATAAAGTACCAACCACAGTAGTAAAAAGTGAAAATTTCAAGGCACCCTCAGTGCCTGAAAATGAATATAAGACATCAATTTTGCCGAAGAATGACTACATCAAGAAGTCATCAGTTTCAGAAGATAACTATAAGAAAGTAACAACAGTTCCTGAACAAGAATACAAGGTGCCCTCAATGCCTAAACAAGAATACGAGTTGCCATCTTTGCCTAAGAACGACTACTTCAAGAAGCCATCAATTTCAGAAGATAACTACAAGAAGGTGTCATACGTTCCAGAGGCAGAATACGAGTCATTTTTGCCAAAATTTGACTTCTTTAAGAAGCCATCAGTTTCAGAAGAAAGCTACAAAAAGGTGTCATATGTTCCAAAGGTTGCCTCAGTGCCTAAAGAAGAATACAAGGTGTCTTCTTTTCCAAAGAATGACTACTTTGAGAAGCCATCAGTTCCAGAAGACAACTACAAGAAGTCGTCATATGTTTCAGAGGTACCCTCGATGGCTAAACCAGAATATAAGGAGTCATTTTTGTCAAAATTTGACTACTTTAAGAAGCCATCAGTTCCAGAAGACAACTACAAGAAGACGTCGTATGCTCCAGAGGTACCATCGATGGCTAAGCCAAAATATAAAGAGTCATTTTTGCCAAAATTTGACTACTTTAAGAAGTCATCAGTTCCAGAAGACAACTACAATAAGAAGGAGTCATATGCTCCAAAGGTACCCTCGGTGCCTAAAGAAGAATACAAGGTGTCTTCTTTGTCAAAGACTGACTACTACAAGAAGCCACTAGTTCCAGAAGATAACTACAAGAAGGTGTCATATGTTCCAAAGGTGCCCTCAGTGCCTAAGGAAGAATACAAGGTGCCTGTTTTGCCTAAGAATGACTACTACAAGAAGCCATTTGTTCCAGAAGATAACTACAAACAGGTTCCTTCAGTACCTAAATCAGAATATAAGGTGCCGTCTTTGCCAAAAAGTGACTACTTCAAGAAACCATCACCTTCTCCATCACCACCACCTCCGTATTATTAAATTTCCATCTTTCATGTTCAACATGCATTGTTTCATTTAAGTCCTTCTCCATCTCAACATATATAGCCCATAGGGTTATCATATTTTGAGTTAGAAGGCATGATATAATTCTTTATTTGATTTGTTTTTCTCTTCCTATTTCGGATTGTAGTTGTATTGTCATTTAAATCCTAGAGATTTATTTCAATTGAATACAATTTCTTTTTATTGAATGTTTATACATATAGATTCATCTTTTCTTCCAGCAATTGCCATTTAATTTCTTCACATAAATTTAATCAGTGAGGATTTCGTGATTCCATGTTACCAAAACAACAAGCAAAAGAAAGAAAATAATCATTGTTGCAAGTGTCATTATATTGAGTTACATTATACTTTCAAAAATGCTCTCCCTTTTTATTTTTTTTTGGGCACATTTGATTTAAATTACATAATTGCCAGCCGTAAATCATTTTGATCAGATAAAAGATATTAAATATTTTTAGCTGTTTTAGATTACTACTTAATATATAAAAGCATTTAACGGCGGTTAGGTGAATTAAGCGGTGATTATCTAAATACCAATAGTTAAACCAAAACATAAAATTACTATAGGGTTGTTCATGGTTATGGTTAAAAAACCAAATCGAACCACAATCCGAACTAAACCGATTAAAAAACCGATATTTGGTTTGATTTAGTTAGGTTTGGTTTTAAATTTTGAAAAATCGATATTATTTGATTTGGTTTTGGTTTTACTAAAAAATAACTGCAAAAATAACCAAATTAAACCGATAAATTATATATATAAATTTTATAATTATTTATATATTATTCATAAATAAAATATAAATATTTTGTTAAATTTTAAGTAACTTAAGTCTTTAACTTTACTAATTTCTCCAGTCCAACACTTAAAATTTTAGCCTATCTATTACAATCATAAGTCCAAGTCCATCAAAATTCATTACTTTAGTCTTTACCTACCATACATTTCATAAGATAGTTACACCTTCTCTTAATTGAATCACTTTGTTCGTGTAATGATAACTTGAGTATTGTTTAATTGCTAAATTGAACCAACAATAGTTTTTCAGTGGATTATTCATGTACTGGGTGTTTGTGTCTATCAAGATACGTATGTCCTCAAAAATCTATTATATTCAAACTGAAAAAACCAGAAAAACTGAACCAAACCGACGGTTATTTTTTTCTTTTGGTTTGATTTTAGATATTTAAAAAACCGACTAGGTTGGTTTGATTTTAATTTTACACAATAACTGATCCAAACTGAATCACGAACACCCCTAATTATTAATACGTGAATTTAGCGGTTGTTTATGTGCATTTAATGACAACAGTTTATGGGAATTTGGTGTCATTTAGGTGAGTGCAACAAGAATTTTGATGAATTTAGCGACGATTAAGGTGAAATTACTAGCGATTTAGGGGAATAATTTAGCAATGATTTATCTAAATACGAAATAGTTAAACTAAACATATAATTAATTATATGATCTATATTAGAAATAATAATTTCCAATATATTGTCATTCTTGGTGTTGTACAGCATGTATAAGGTATGGTCCCATGATGTGAATTTTAAGTCGTGCTCAAAGTATCAATCAAATACATATAACTTTTCACTCAACATAATGAATAATATTTGTTAGGCCAACAGCATATATATTTCAAACTTTAAAAATTCTATCCAAGTCAAATTTTCAACGTACCAAAATAATAATAATAAATAAGAAGAACAACATTCTTGGAAGTCGATTGGACTTAATTTTCAATGAACAAACAAAAATTGTTCATGGCTTCCCATGACCTTAGTGGCACAGCATTAACCAAAAAAATTGGAAAATCTCTGATTTGTTTGGATTAATTTGAGAGCATCCAAATCACCATCTTAGTTAAGCTATATAAACTCCTAATTCCTCCATTCTAAAACACACAAGAAAAAGAAAAATATAACTATCTAGCCTTAAAATACAAATCTTCTCAATGGGAAGTCAAATGGAGAAGCAATTTGCTTGTGCTTTGGCATTTTTCTTGATTGCCACATGCACTATGGCATATTCACCTTATTCTTTTGATTCAACAGATTCAACATACAATAAAATACCAACCACAGTAGCTAAAAGTGAAGATTACAAGTTACCCTCAGTGCCTAAAGAGGAATACAAGGTGCCTTCTTTGCCAGAGAATGACTTCTACAAGAAGTTATCAGTTCCAGAAGATGACTATAATAAGAAGGTGCCATCAATTTCAAAAGATAACGACTACAAGGAACCCTCAATGCCTAAAGAGGAATACAAGATGCCTTCTTTACCAAAGAATGACTACAAGAAACCATCAGTTCAAGAAGATAACTACAAGAAGGTGCCAACTGTTTCAAAGGTACCCTCAGTGCCTAAACCAGAATACAAGGTGCCGTCTTTGCCAAAAAATGACCACTACAAGAAACCATCAGTTCCAGAAGATAACTACAAGAAGCTGCCATTTGTTTCAAAGGTACACTCAGTTCCTAAAGAGGAATACAAGATGCCTTCTTTACCAAAGAATAACTACAAGAAACCATCAGTTCAAGAAGATAACTACAAAAAGGTACCAACTGTTCCAAAGATACCCTCAGTGCCTAAACCAGACTACAAGGTGTCGTCTTTGCCAAAAACTGACCACTACAAGAAAACATCAGTTCCAGAAGATAACTACAAGAAGGTGTCATTTGTTTCAGAGGTACCTTCAGTGCCTAAAGAGGAATACAAGATGCCTTCTTTACCAAAGAATAACTACAAGAAACCATCAGTTCAAGAAGATAACTACAAGAAGGTGCTAACTGCTCCAGAGGTACCCTCAGTGACTAAACCAGAATACAAGGTGTCGTCTTTGCCAAAAAATGACTACCACAAGAAAGCATCAGTTTCAGAAGATAACTACAAGAAGGTGTCATCTGTTTCAGAGGTACCTTTAGTGCCTAAACAGGAATACAAGGTGCCTTCTTTGCTAAAAAATGACTACTACAAGAAGCCCTCAATTCCAGAAGATAACTATAGGAAGGTGTCATATGTTTCAGAGGTACCCTTAGTTCCTAAACATGAATACAAAGTGCCTTATTTGCCAAAGAATGACTATTACAAAAAGCCATCAGTTCCAGAAGATAACTACAAGAAGGTGCCATCTGTTCCAGAGGTACCCTCAGTGCCTAAACAGGAATATAAAGTGTCTTCTTTGCCTAAGAATGACTACTACAAAAAGCCATTCGTTCCAGAAGATAACTATAAAAAGGTGCCATCAGTTTCAACAGATAATGACTACAAGGTACCCTCAGTACCTAAACAAGAATACAAGATGTCTTCTTTGCCAAATAATGACTACAAAAAACCATCAATTCCAGAAGATAACTACAAGAAGGTGCCAACTGTTTCAGAGATACCCTTAGTGCCTAAACCAAAATACGAGATGCCATCTTTCCCAAAAATGGACTACTTCAAGAAACCATCACCTTCTCCATCACCACCACCTCCATATTACTAAATTTTCATCTCTCATGCTCAATATGTTTCAATGAAGTCCTTCTCCAGCCCAGCATATATAACCCATAGGGTTCTCATATTATGAGTTCGAAGGCATGATATCAATGCCTATCAAAATTTGTAATTCTTTATTCGTTTTCTTTTTCTTTTTCTTTCCTACTTCGAGTTGCAATTGTTTTTTCATTTAAATTCTATTTTGAATGTATCCAGAGATTTATGTCAACTGAATACAAGTTTTTTTAATTTTATTGAAAGATTATATCTATAGATTCCCAATTCTTGCAGCAATTGTCAATTAATTTCTCATAAATTTAATAGCAAAATAACAGCCATCACTGAGGATTTGGTGATTCCAATACCAAGAGTAGAGTGGCCGGCATTTCATGTTACCAAAACAAGAAGCAAAATAAAGAAAGAAAATTCAATATTTGTAAGTGTCATTGAGTTACATTATACAGTATAAAAATAGGAAAAATTACCTAAATACATAACTTATTTTACTATATTCTCTAAAATTTTCTATCATTTGAAAACATTACAAAAGTTCCTACTCTCTCCTATTCTCGTATACATCACTCTACACGATATATCGGTCGGATACATCACTCTACGCGATATATCAAGACATTGAGTGATGTATCCGAAACCGAGACGCTATGTATCGAGACGTTAAGGGATGTATCCTAACCGGTACGCGATGTATCAGAACGTTTTGATATGTATACGGATTTCACCAAATTTAAGAGATTTTTGTAATTTGAAAAAGAGGAGAGATAAAGATGTAATTAGCTCTTATCAGAGATTTTGTTAAATTTCCATAAAAATGCCCTTCCTTTTTAATTTTTTTGGGCTCATTTGATTTATTACAGCATTGTCAGTTGTAAATCATTTTGATCTGATAACATATTAATAATTTTTTTAGCTTTGGTTTAGATTTCTACTTCAAATATAAAAGCATTTAACGGCGGTTAATAGGTGAATATTAGCGGCGATTAAGGTGAATTTACTAACAGTTTAAATGAATTTAGCCATGTTTATCTAAATACCAGATAGTAAACCAAACATAAAATTAAATAAATGATATTTGAAATAATAGCTTCCAATATATTATCATTCTTGGTGATGCAAAGTATGTATAATGATGAGAAGTTTAAGTCGTGCTCAAAGAATCAAAAGTACATATAACAAATGGACAAATATTTATTATTAGGCCAACAACATATATATTATTTAATCAAATATCCAATGTACCAACAAAAGGGAACAAGAGCAACATTCTTGGAAGTCAATAAAAGATTGGAATTAATTTTTTAAAAATAGGTAAGTCGATATTGTTCATGGCTTTCCATTATATATCTCAAGACCTTAGTGGAATAGCATTAACCAAAAAAATGGGAAAATCTTTGATATGTTTGGACTATTTGGTAGCATTCAAATCATCAAGTCACCATCTTAGTTGAGCTATATAAACTCCTATTTCCTCCATTCAAGAATACACAAGAAAAACAAAAACATAACAACTATCTAGCCTTAATTAGAATTCAAATATTCTGGATGGGTAGCCAAATGAAGAAGCAGTGGCCTCAATTTGCTTGTGCTTTGACATTTTTCTTGATTGCCACTTCTACTATGGCATACTCACCTTATTCTTATGAATCAACGGATACAACATACATTAAAGTACCTACTACAGTAGCCAAAAGTGAGGAATTCAAGGTACCCTCAGTGCCAAAGAATGATTACTACAAGAAGCCATTAGTTTCAGAAGATAACTACAAGAAAGTACCCTCAGTTCCTGAACAGGAATACAAGGTGCCCTCTGTGCCTAAACATGAATATAAGGTGTCATCTTTGCCAAAGAATGATTACTACAAGAAGCCATCAAGTGCAGAAGATAACTACAAGAAGGTGTCATATGTTCCAAAGGTACCCTCAACACCTAAACATGAATACACAGTGCCTTCTTTGCCAAAGGATGACTATTACAAGAAACCATCAGTTCAAGAAGATAACTACAAGAAGGTGTCATCTGTTCCAGAGGTACCCTCTGTACCTAAACAAGAATACACGGTGCCTTCTTTGCCAAAGAATGGCTATTACAAGAAACCATCAGTTCCAGAAGATAACTACAAGAAGGTGTCATATGTTTCAGAGGTACCCTCAGTACCTAAACCAGAATATAAGGTGTCATTTTTGCCAAAGGATGACTATTACAAGAAACCATTAGTTTCAGAAGATAACTACAAGAAGGTGTCATTCGTTTTAGAGGTACCCTCAACACCTAAACAGGAATACAAGGTGCCTTCTTTTCCAAAGAATGACTATTACAAGAAACCATCAGTTCAAGAAGATAACTACAAGAAGGTGTCATCTGTTCCAGAGGTACCCTCAGTACCTAAACAAGAATACAAGGTGCCTTCTTTGCAAAAGAATGACTATTACAAGAAACCATCAGTTCCAGAAGATAACTACAAGAAGGTGTCATCTGTTCCAGAGGTACCCTCAGTACCTAAACCAGAATACAAGGTGCCTTCTTTGCCAAAAAATGACTATTATAAGAAACCATCAGTTCCAAAAGATAACTACAAGAAGGTTTCATTTGTTCCAAAGGTACCCTCAGTACCTAAACAAGAATACAAGGTGTCTTCTTTGCCAAAGAATGACTATTACAAGAAACCAGCTCCAGAAGATAACTACAAGAAGGTCCCATCTATTCCAGAGGTACCCTTAGTGCCTAAATCAGAATACAAGGTGCCTTCTTTTCCAAAAAATGACTACTTCAAGAAACCATCACCTTCTCCATCACCACCTCCTCCTTACTACCATGAATCATCTTCAACTCCTTCCCCATCACCACCACCTCCATATTATTAAATTTTCATCTTTCACATGTTCAACATGTTTCAAGGAAATCCCTCTTCAGGTGAACCTACATAACCAAAATGCTTCTCACATTATGAGTTGAACGCATTCGTAATCTTTATTTGTTGTTTTTTTTTTTCTTTTTCCGAGCTTAACTTGGGTTGCAATTGTCTTGTCATTTCATTAACTTTTATTGTATTTTGTATGTTTCCACATAATTGTTCAATTG
The DNA here is from genome assembly GCA_036250385.1 of Solanum microdontum. NCBI lineage: Eukaryota > Viridiplantae > Streptophyta > Magnoliopsida > Solanales > Solanaceae > Solanum > Solanum microdontum. Next base: position 2,885 of record JAJONQ010003150.1, on the reverse strand, counting down.
AATATTATGAGTTCAAAGGCATGATATCAAAGCTCTTTTTTTATTGAGAATTTATGTAGTTTCATCTATTCTTCCAGCAATTGTGAATTTGTTCACTTACTATATTAATAGCAAAACAATGAAATATACAATTTATGGGAGATAAGAAAATAAAATGAACCAAATATTGAATCATTTTAATATGGGAGACAAAATATTATGTTACACTACTTACTATAAAATGCTATGGATTTAATTAATTTCTGCAACCCCTTCATATAATAAAGCAATATTTAGTGGCAATTTAAGTGCATTAGCGATTAATTGGATTATCACCTTGCGATATTAAAATTTTAGAGGCAATTATTGGTGCATTTTATGGTTATTTAGCGGTGGTTTACATGTGTTTCGCGGCGGTGTAGGTGAATTAATTAGTGGTAATTATTATTTTAATAAATAAATTATTATTTTATTGATTTCTCCTACAATAGTCGACCATTTTGGCATTTTAATGGTCAAGTTTGGTTTTATATATTTCAACTACTCAAAAATAGAATTTTTAAAAACTATATGATATATATTTTTTAAAACCGGAACTTTTAAAATATTATGAGGAAAAATAAAAAATAATCTTTAAGAAAAATTGATTGACTCAAAACTTGATGTAAGTAAGGTTTGATCCCGGGAAATAAATTAATCTCTCGTAGAGAACTTCTTCCCCTTAAAATGAATCATACATGATGGCAAGTTTAGATTAATCTGAATCAACAAATTCCGAATAACAAAAAATATTAAATCAAATAAAAAATTTAAATATTTATGACATTGGAAACAATAACGTCCAATTTTTCATGTTTGTATCAAAACCTAATCAAACACAAAATAATATTGTATGGTTAATGGTCCCATGATGTGAATTATAAGTCGTGCTCAAAGCATCTAAACTACATAAAACTAATGGACAATATTTTGTTAGGCCGACACACATCAACTTTCAAAAATTTATTTAATCAAATTTTCATTGTACCAATAAAAAAATAAAACAAGAACAACATTCTTGGAAGTCATAAAAGTTTGGATTTAAATTATTAAATAGAGAAAATTTGTACTAATTGTTCATGGCTTCCCATTATCTCAACACCTTAGTGGAATAGAATTAACCAAAAAAATGGAAAAATCTTATTTGAGAGAATCCATACAACAAGTCAACATCTTAGTTAAGCTATATAAACACCTAGTTCCTCATATTTAAAACACAAGAAAAAAAAATATAACCATCTATCCTTAAAATACAACCCTTCTAAATGGGAAGCCAAATGAAGAAGCAATGGCCTCAATTTGCTTGTGCTTTGGCATTTTTCTTGATTGCCACATGCACTATGGCATATTCACCTTATTCTTATGAATCATCAGAGTCAACATACAATAAAGTATCAAGCACACCGGAAAAGGAAGATGAGGTGCCATCTTTACCGAAGAATGATTACTACAAGAAGCCAATAGTTTCAGAACATAACTACAAGAAAGTACCCTCAATTCCTGAACAGGAATACAAGGTGCCCTAAATGCCTAAAAAGGAATACGAGTTTCCATCTTTGCCTAAGAACGATTATGACAAGAAGCCATCAATTCCACAAAATAACTACAAAAAGGTGTCATATTTTCCAAAGGTTCCCTCAGTGCCTAAAGAGGAATACAAGGTGCCTTTTGTACCAAAGAATTACTACTACAAGAAACCATCAATTCCAGAAGATATAACTACAAGAAGGTATCATTTGTTCCAGAGGTACCCTCTGAGCCTAAACCAGAATACAAGGTGTCGTCTTAGCCAAAAAATGACTACTTTAAGAAATCATCAGTTCCAGAAGATAACTACAACAAGGTGTCATCTGTTCCAGAGGTACCCTTAGTACCTAAACAGGAAAAAAGGTGTCTTCTTTACCAAAGAATGACTACTACAAAATGCCATCAGTTCTAGAAGATAACTACAAGAAGGTGTCATCTATTCCAGAGGTACCCTCTGAGCCTAAACCAGAATACAAGGTGTCGTCTTTGCCAAAAAATGACTACTTTAAGAAACCATTAGTTCCAGAAGATAACTACAACAAGGTGTCATTTGTTCCAGAGGTACCCTTAGTACCTAAACAGGAAAACAAGGTGTCTTCTTTACCTAAGAATGACTACTACAAAAATCCATCAGTTCCAGAAGATAACTACAAGAAGATGTCATATGTTCCAGAGGTACCCTCAGTGCCTAAACCAGCATACAAGGTGTCGTCTTTGCCAAAAAATGACTACTTCAAGAAACCATCACCCTCTCCATCACCGCCACCTCCGTATTATTAAATTTTCATCTTTCATGCTCAACATGTTTCAATGAAGTCATTCCCCAACTCAACATATATAACCAAATTGGTTCTCATAGTTGAAGGCATGGCATCTAAATTTGCATTTCTTTATTCGTTGTTAATTTTTTTCATTTGCAATTGTTTTGTCATTTAAACAGTATTTTGAAAGTTTCTAGAGAATTGTTTCAATTGAATACACCATGTTCTTTTCATTGAGAGTTAATGTGTTTTCAATTAAATAGGATGATTAATAAAAATCTTGTATCAACACAACTATTAATTGATGACATCATCAGGAGTCAAAAAGAATAAAATCAATATTTATTATCAAAGTAACTGAATTTAATGCTATAACATCTACACACTCACAAGCCAATATATAAAATTATACTATATGATACTTTAAATTAAAATTATATATATGACGTGGGAATTAAATGCCATATAACTAACATTTGAATGCATTAACTAACAATTCCTAAACTTTATCCTATGACCAATAGAGAGAAGCAAAAACCCACAAGAAAAATAATCTTAAAATAGTACTATATATATATA
>JAJONQ010003149.1:0-23354 GCA_036250385.1 Solanum microdontum | reverse complement strand
TACAATCACACAAATTTATAACAACACACTGTAAATTGCAATTTTGAAGCAGAATGAATTGCTGATCCTTCAATTGCTGTTGTAAAACAAACAAAAAATCGTTGAAAAAGAGGAAATGAGATAATACTTGAAGTCGATAAGCTTGCAGGATTTGAAAATAGCGTCGAGTCTCTGAATCGTCGATTCATCACTAATTTTTCAGATTTTTTTTGTGATTTCAGCATTTGAATATACTGAGTTGGTTTATATACATCCCGTCCTCCAATTTTTGGGCCATTTGGGCCTGGGTCCATTCAACTGACCAAACCATTTTTGTGGTAATAGTTTATACGGATAAGCCACTTTTGAACCGAATTTTAAATAATAGTCACTATTTGAAATTTTATTTAAAAGGTAGTTACTTTGATGTGGAAATATGGTGAAATGGCTTTCGAACTTAAATAAGTGAAAACTTAGCTATTTTTAGTGACTTTTGAATCTCTTAACTATTTTCAGTTACCTATTTTATTCGCGCCAATTGTAAATTTGGAAAAGGTAAAGGGACCATCGTAACAAATACAAATTTAAGTATAAAAATAATTTAAGATATTTCATGCATGTCTAATATTGACGTAAATATATATTAAGAGGTGGTTAAGTCGATTTTATTGTATGGGATGGAGTGTTGCTTAGTTAAAAACTCCTATTTTAAAAGAGATATAGTGGCGAAAATGATGTCATTGAGATTGATGTGTAAGAATACTAGGTTGAGTGGGATTAGGAATAGTAATAACCGGGATACAGTGGAGTGACTTCTTTGGTGGACTAAATGAGGAAAGAGAGGTTGAGATGATTTGACCGTGTAAAAAGGAGATGTGGAGAAGATGTGAGTGGTTGGATTTAGTGGGGATGAAAAAAATTAGAAGTAAGGCGAAGAAGTAATTGGAAAAGACGATTAGATAAAATACGACACATCTTCAACTTACAAATAATATAAAGGTAAATGGATAGTAGGTAGTTGAATGTTGTCAAGGTATCAACCAATTCATAGAGTCTTTTGACTTGGTGATAGGGTAGAGCACGTGCTTCAACAAGAAGCACAGATTTTATTCAATCGCCAATAGTCAATTTCATTCATCCTAACAAAACAAATCTTCTTTGGAATCAAAGCACAGAATAACAGTAGATTCTACGAAGTTCCATTCTTTGATGGAACACCCAACACAAATTTCACAATTGATAGCAGCCCTCAAAACACTTTGAATTAACTCAGCACAACCTTAGAACATAAGAGAAAAAAAAAAAGAAAAAGAAGCAGCTTTCCAGTTCCCCCTTTATCCTCTGAAATGCTCACCATTGATTTAAGCAGAACACCTTTATGTGTCACTCTTTTTCCTTCTTTTCAACAAGGACCCAAGATTCAATTTTCCCTTACAAATTCACCTGTTAATTCGTTTCTGTATAGTTTCAAACCTAAAAGATTTCATTTCTTGAAACCATGTTCTTCCTTAAGGGAAACCAAGAAACAGCAGACCCTTTTGAAGACACCAAACAAATCTCCTCAGAGCTTCAGGAGATTGCTTAACTTGAACCCCAAAAATGATGATGGTGCGAGTGAGAGGGATAGTGGGTCAGGAGATGATGATACTGCTATTAAAGGTACCATTTTGGCGGGTCTTTTGATTGTGGGTGTGATTGGTGGATTTGGAACTGTTGGGTACATATACAAGGACCAGATTAATGTTTTCTTGAATCAGTTTTCTGGCATTATTGAAGGTAATCTCATATGACTTATCCAATTTGGTTTCCATACTTGCTTGTGGACATTAGAATTTGGATTCTAAGTAGACTACATAAACTTGTAATGTATAAGATATGTTTAGATAGTTCTATTGGTTAATAGTTCAATCAATTAACAAACTGTGCTTTGATCCCCAAATCGATTGGCTTCCACTATATCAATAGTCATTCCACTCAATTGAGGGTTAACAATTAGGCGCAATACATAAATATGTCCTTTGACTTGACTTCAATTGACATCACACAAGTAGACCTATCATAAAGTTGAACAAGTAGATACACACGTCCTACATGACAAATCTCACAAGTATACACTTAATCTAAATGGGAGTTGAAAGCTTCTTTTTGGTGAATGACCATAAATTTCTAATTAGAAAATTTTATGCGAAAATACGAATCTATTTGACTCTTGGGCTCGTGGCTCTTTTTCTTTGGTATTTCCATATTACTGCTAGAATGATGCACCAATCATGTAGTTGTTGCCTAACCTGACACGGTCTTCTTGTCTTGGATAAAACAAAACTATTTGGCGAACATCTATTCTTTTCCTCCTTGTGTTTTCCTGTCTCCTCCTCATGTGTCAATAATTGGTGAAATAGCATTTCCAAACAAGTATTACCGCTTGCCAAGCTCAAGGTTTCTTTATCTTGTAGACCTGTTTGAACTGATTTGTGTTCCATGTGGCTTTTTTGGTGCTAGTTTGCTTCGTAATACAATTATCTCACACAATTCAGTTTGGTGGAAATTTTAAACAAAACTGAGAAACTTGTAAGCCAAATGAATAAAGAATGCAATGATTTTCAAGATTTATCATGTGAGTATACTTTTATGAATTCATTTTGATTGAGGCTCCTCACATGGCAGGTTATGGGCCAGCTGGATATGCTCTTTTTGTTGCAGTTTATGCTGGACTAGAAGTAAGATTTAAACTCTGTTTCCTTGGTTTAAAATATTTCAAGAAGCTGCAGCGATGTACTTGTTAAGGGTATAATGTTGTCTAGTTGGAAAAGCTTTTTGTGGACATAAAATATGGTGTATTTTCTGGTCCGGTTCCATCATACTAGGTTGTGCATGCCTAAGTTTTGTACTTCAGAAGATACTCATAGAGGGCTTATACTATGAACTAACACGAAGTAGCAAGAGTTAATGTTCTTATCAGTGGCGGATCTATGAAGGGCTGTGGGGGTGCCACGCCACCCCCGAACTTCGACGGAAACTCTATATATACATAGGTATATACATATAATATTTATATAAATATAAAGTGTGCCACCCACAGAACAAAATTGGCTTGTGGTGCCACGGTAGGAGGGCAACTAGAAGGTTGATGTTGCGGGTTTGAATCCCATTTGTACCTATTTTTTTGAGAAATTTGCTGCATACGGTTTTTAAGAAAAAAAAAAAGCTCCAAGCACGTTTTTTTAAGGAAAAACAGCTGGCACAATTTTTTATTTTTTTTTATAATTGTTATTGACTTAAATTAAATTAGTTACATTATTACTCTTTTGACTTTTCTTTTATTTGATTAAATACTCAATAAAAGTGTAATATCTTATTATTTATATTTTATTGATTGATTTATGATATATATCGAAAAGACGAATTATTCAATCAAATATAAAATTAATTTAATCGATAAGTCTATTTGGCACCCACGGACTCTAAATCCTGGATCCGCCACTGGTTCTTATTTTGTCAGAAAGTGAAACTAATGTATTTTCAGTCAAGTTTCTTGGGCTTTTGCTTGACCAATGTTCTAGTTCTTATTCATAATAGATTAAATGTGCCTAGCTCAATAAGTGAAACTTTTAGAGTTTCTATATGGAACTGACTTTCAATATTACACTTCTGATATAGATCCTTGCAATACCTGCCATTCCGTTGACCATGTCGGCTGGTCTTCTATTTGGCACTGTCACTGGGACCATCATTGTTTCCATTGGTGGAACGGTAAGCTGATCATTCCATTCAATATAGCCACGATGATGTACAATGTGTTCTCAATAGTGTGATATGAACTCAGGTGGCGGCAAGTATTGCGTTCTTGATTGCCAGATATTTTGCTCGTGAACGTATTCTTAAGCTGGTCGAAGGGAACAAAAAATTTCTTGCAATAGACAAAGCAATTGGAGAAAATGGTTTCAAAGTTGTTACTCTTCTCCGTTTGAGCCCTTTGCTTCCATTTTCTCTTGGGAATTATCTTTATGGACTTACTTCAGTCGAGTTTGTACCATATGTACTAGGAAGGTGAGTCTCATTTTCTATTTTCACTTCCTTCTTCACCTTTAGGCTAATGTTCAGATGTCTAAATTTTCGTGTTTTGGGTTCACTTCGAGGATGAAGTTCATTTTCTAGGATTTGGAAGAATTTGGATTCTTTTCCCTTTCCACAAATTCGCCGGTGCACGTTTGTGTTCATCTGAAAATGTATCTTCACATATGCATATAGAAAGGAATATCTCAGTGCTAAAATTTTGCATGAATACTACATGAATTGCGTAATTTGATATCAGGCCTTTGAGTCACTTGGGCTTTTATTTGTTGTCAGAGAGATGTTTTCGATGTGGAAGTTCCAAAGTAACAGTTATCATATGATATGTGCTATCTGGTGTACAAATGAGCTGTCCATTACATGATCAATTACAAATACCAAAAGAAGAAAACCTAAATTGTGGGGAGAAGAACAGGCTGTGTCATTTACATGCCTATTTTCTCATTTGTGTAGTGATATCGAAGTCTTTTTTATAGTCTTTGATCACCTTCGCTGATGTTTAGCATTAGCACAGCTGTTTTGATGACGAATGTAGTAAGGATTCGTTTGCAATCTAGATTTTAGATTTTTGGAAGTAGCCTCTTCTAAAGATTTCTTTCTATTAGATTAGAGGGATTGTTTGAGGGTATTGTGACACCATATCTGTCCAAGAGTCTGAGTATATGATAACTTTAGCTTTTTTGAGGACTTGTTGATTCACTTGTCAGGCATGCTCTTCGTTTTGATAAAATCTTATGTTTTGTATGCAGTTGGCTAGGAATGCTTCCTGGATCATGGGCGTATGTGAGTGCAGGTGCATTTGGCCGTGCAATTCTTGTGAGTTTGCCACTTGTTTATCTTGTGCACTTATCTGTGTGATCTCTGTCTCATCTTCTAATCAGTCATTATTTCTGTGATTTTGTTCTTCCTGTCCTGTGGAAATGAGAATTTCATTTTCTTGTTAAGAGAAGTAGGCAGAGTATATAACAGTTGAAATAGCTTCAGAAGTGTACTCTTGCCAATTTGTCATTGTTTTTCTCAACTAGAAACATTGCTAGCTCTGCTTGATTGACTGACACTGGCCTAGTGGAGGCAAAAACATTAGGTGATTTCTCCCCATCTGTTTAAGTCTTGGTGGACAAAGTTACTTGGTATCTGTGTAGGTAGGTACCCATGAAATTGGTCGAGGTGCACACAAACTAGCCCCGGCACCATGATTATCAAAAAAATAAAAATGAAGACAAAGGACATTATGTTATATTCATGACAAGCTAACACAGTTGAGATTAATTACCTACCAACTATTCTGATTCGATTCTAATGGACTATGAAAGCAAAAGTAGGGTATTGGGCATGTGAAACCCAAATTGAGACATTCCTTTTTCAGTGCTATTGATTAGCTTTACAACCATTCATATGTTCCTACTTTGTTCAAATTGAGATATTGTAAGTTGTTGCCTTTCCATCCTTGATGTTAGAACATTTAAAGTTCTGTTCATTTGGGAAGTTTCGAATTTAAATAATAAACTAATTACTCACAAGAATTTCAGCTACTCTGTCAATGAACTTATATTTCTTGATGTACCAGCAAGAAGGATCTGAAATTGGCCTAGGAGGAAACCAGCTATTGACCCTTGGAGTTGGTTTATTGTTTACAGCACTTGCTGCAACTTATGTAACACGGCTCGCTAAGGTAACACTGATCATTTCCTATTACACTGTGCTCATACTGAACCTAGTGTATTTTGATACTTGCATATCCTTGATCTCTGTCATGAAAGATCTGTATTTTATGATCGATCGGTTGTAACTTGTTCTTCACCAATGCAGGACGCTGTAAAAGATATTGAGTAAGCAGAATTATTTGTTCCCTAACCAAGTAGAGTTTAAAGGCTCTTTTATCAACATGCACAGGTGCACTGAGCTCCCGCTATGCACAACTACCTCGTGTAAATTGAAAAACGATATATAGTTGATGAAGTCAGATAGGACAAGTTGAGTTGTATCATCTTAATTGTATCATATCGTTGTTCTGATGCGTAGCATTCAAGCATTGCGTTGCCAATATCTCCCTTCAACGTCCTCTGCTGCTGAACTCTTGTTAGGGAAAACATAATGAACAGAAAGGAATAAAGGGATTAATTAGCCCCTACTTGTGCTTAATGTTGTAGCACAATTATGATTTTATTTGAATTGTATTAATCGAACTGACTTGAACTGTTGAGAATGAGCATTCTTATTCCGGGCATTTCACTCCCTAATCAGATGCAAATGTAGCATGCCGACACCGAGTCCATCTAAAGCTAGTACTTTCGATGCAGAGCATAATTTATATGTAAAAAATTATGAAAGTTTGCAATAAATAGTAGATATAAATACATAATTGTAAATCTTGGATATGCTTCTGTCCCTAATTATGCTTCAGTAGAGGATGCACCTGTATCTCTAGGGGATGGCAATGAGGCGGTTTTATGGCTATGCGAGGTGGGGTGGGTTCAAGATAGTAAATGAAAATGGTTCATTTACATGCTTCCCAATCGATCTTTAAAAAACAAAAAATTTAAGTTATCATTTATTAAATTAATACAACTTAAAGAGAAAATGAATTAATATTTATAAATTTTATTTTTAGTATCAAGCTTAATTAAAAAAGATAAATATTCAAAAAATTATGCAAAACGGGTTCATGCGGTGCGGATTTATGCAGGGCGGGATAGGTGGGTTGAAAAAGAAAAAAATTGTAATGCTTGGTGGAGTGGGGCGGGTTAAAATTTTTGCGGGTTAAGCTTAACACCCCATTGTTACCTCTATGTATCTCAAACACTCCAGTTCCATTCACATTTTTGATTGTGCAAGAGATATCACATATATTTACTTTATTTGCTTCAATTTGTTTAGAGCATTTAATTTAACATACAATTTAAGAAATCAATTTTTTTTTAAAACTTCTAATTGAAGTTTTGAATTGACATAATATTTGTGTGACCGAAACTATGGACATACATGAACTTGGGCAAGGTGGTAACTCATGAGTATAATAAAAGCATCCTTGTGCATTGTGAAAAGTTGTAAATTAAAGTTATTAAAATTGGATAAGGACTTGAAAATTAATTATTTGAGTGAACAAGAGCAAATCTTACATTGAATTATAAATTGGTAAAAAGTCTGAAATATATCCGAGCTTTGACCGAAATTGTTGTAACAATACCGAACTTTGGAAAGGACCTTTGTTAGAATTTAGATCATTGAGAGAGAAAAGAAGAAATTGTATTGAACTGAATTAAGAAGATATTTTGTCACACCATTTACATTCACTGATGGTCCTTATTTATACACTGTTCTAGATCTAACTAACTCTACAGATAGATGCCAGCTCAGCATCACCTGCACATCTAACTAACTTTTACGACTTGACAATCACATTGTATATCAGACTTGAGTTGTAACAAGTATATCCATGTATATCTACTATAGTCATCCACAATAATTAGGAAATATTATTTGTTATCAAAAGTAGATGTCTTATAAGGACCCCATAGGTCAATGTGGACAAGAGAAAAAGGTACATCATCTCTTGAAACACTATGTGGAAAAACAAGTCTAGATTGTTTGGCTAAGACATACACAACATTTATTTTGCAGAAAACTAGTGTCTGCATCAGAAAGAAAACCTATCTTCTTTATGGTAGATGATGAAGTGTGTCCTAGCCTCCTATGCCGCAGATCAACTTCATCTCTATTCTTTGTTGCTGCAACAGCATGTATGCCTCTATGGTTAGTATGACTCCAGTTCTTTACAACACCATTGATAATGTATAATCCATCCCTCATTCTACCAGTCCCCTTGACCCTGCCACTTGAGAGATCCTGACACACACATTGATCAGGGAAGAAAGTAACAGCACAATGAAGCTCTTTAGTCAGTTTAACTACTGACAACAAATTAAATTTGAAGTCTACGACATGCAATACATCCTCCACAATATCATTATCGAACAATTTTAGGCTGCCAATGTGTGTAATATTTGCTTTATGCCCTGTAGGAAGCTGCACTTTATCTCCTATTTTTTTTTACGGTTATGAAAGTTTCTTCTAGCCTTTTTATGTCAGCTGTAACATGGTGTGTTGCTCCTGAATCCACAATCCATTCTCCTATAACAATATTCGACATAAAACATGCAGTCATACCTGTCATGTTACCTTGATGATCATAGCATCCTTGAGGCTGTTGAGCAATGCTTGTGCTGGCATCTTTGCTCAGTAGTCCAAAGAGTTGTTTGTATTGTTCCTCGTTAAGTGAAACTCCTCTTCCTCCAAGCTCATTAGTCGACTTTTCTTCCACACATCCTATCTTTGGATAAGAGCTTTCACCACCAGTCACATTGTTCACTGCAGTACTGCCCTTCTTTTTGTCTATTCCATAATTTGGATATCCAATTATCTTCCAGCAATGCTCCTTTGTGTGTCCATTCTTTTGGCACCAATCACAGACTAAGAAATGTTTTTTTCCTTTTTAAGGTTATCCTCTCCCAATAGTACCTTGATAGGGTTGTCATCTACTAGTGGTTCCTTGATAAGCATGGCATCTTCCCCTACCAAAGCTCATTGCCAAAGGATCTGGCTGATTCTGATTTGCAGAATTAGTACCTATGGATTGATCACTTTCTACCTCAATTATTATCGCGTATGCCTAATTCACTGAAGGAGCAATAGTTTTAAGTAGTATCTGCCTTCTGGTGTGATTATAGGAATAATTCAAACCAGCTAGAAATTGCAACAGTCTCTGCTCCTGAAGATGTTCCACATAATCCTTCAATTTATCACAACCATAAATCGGCACTGGTACAATCATATCAGATTCGTCCCATAGTTCCTTCAACCTTGAATGATACAGAGAAACAGAGCTCGTACCTTGAGACATTGTTGCAATTTCTTTGTGTAACTGAAAAATCCTCATACGATTTACCTTGTTGAATCTCTCCTTAAGATCCTCTCATACTGCATGTGCATTTGATCCATACACTATTCCATTCAGCAAATTCTTCAAAATCGAGTTCATGATCCACGAATATACAATTGCATCACACTTATCCCACAAATTTCTTAATTAACTCTTTTGTGCTTCCCTTTTGCAAAATCCATTCACGAATCCTAACTTCCCTTTTCCAAGCAGTGCGATTCTTATAGATTTGCTCCACAATCCATAGTTTTATGCTCCTGTTAATTGAGTTGGAACTAAAATTGTATCTGGAGTAGCCGACACCTGCAGATAGAACACATGATTGTGATCAATTCTTACAATTGGTGACTGTGTACTTGAATCTCCTTCAACCATGATTAACTCTCAATCTGTACGATCTAACTATTTTGCGGAAGTTTTAGAGATCTTTAGTGCAAAACACCTGCTCTGATACCATGTTAGAATTTAGATCATTGAGAGAGAAAAGAAGAAATTGTATTGATATACTTGTTACAACTCAAGTCTGAAGTGATTGTAGTAGTAAAGACCTTTCTAGGTATGGTTAAGAATCAATTTGGTTGTATGATTAAGATGGTTAGGATCGATAATAGTACAGAGTTCTTCAACTCTCAATGTAACAATTTATTTCAGGACCTTGGAATTATTCATCAAAGTAGTTGTGTGTATACACCACAACAAAATGGTGTAGTCGAGAGGAAACATAAACACATTCTAGATACAGATAGGGCATTAAGATTTCAGTCACATATTCCTATCAAATATTGGGGTCTCTGCATACAAGTTGTTGTATATATCATTAATAGATTGCCTTCCACTGTTATAGGGGGCAAGATTTCATGTGAATTACTTCATGGCAAGAAGATGTATATTCAACACCTAAGAGTTATATGCTGTTTATATTTTGCCACTACTACTGCTAGGGAAAATTTGGTGAAAGGGCAAGGGCTACTGTCTTGATGGGCTTTTCTGAAACTCAAAAGGGATATTTGTTGTTTGATATTAAGCATAAACAATTCTTTGTGAGTCGAGATGTCCTCTTTAGAGAAAATGTTTTTTCTTTCCTAGATGCTCACAACTATTTCCATGATACTCATAGATGAATATGTCAGTTTAAAGATCTTCAGTTGGAAGATTACTCTCTTACTCATCCTGTCAGGGGGATTCATGCTGAGGCAGGTTTAGCTGAGCCTCCTTTGGATGATTCAGTTGGTTCAGCTGGCATTAGTATTGATGAAACTACTGTCCTTGAAGATGATGTCCTTGAAGGTGCACCTGCAAGGGGATGACATTGAAACTGAAGATGGTGTACATACAATTGGTCCAACTGCATCTCCAAGGAGGTCTACAAGAACTGTAAAACAACCTCTTTAGATGTAGGATTATATATCAAACAAACCAAAGTCCTCAGCAGCCTACCCCTTATCAAATTACTTGTCCTATGATGCTGTTTTCGATTCATATAAAAGTTTTCTTGCAAAATTTTCCACCTTGGTAGAGCTTGTTACCTTTAAGGAAGCTGCACAGGATTCTAGATGGATAGATGCCATGCAAAAAGAAATTCAAGCCCTTGAAGCTAATAAAACTTGGGAAGTAGTGCCTCTTCCTAATGGCAAGCATGATGTGGGGTCAAAAAATCAAATACTTAGCTGATGACAATGTTGAAAGATTCAAAGCAAACTTGTAGCTAAAGGTTACAGCCAAAGGGAGGGCCTAAACTATCATGATACTTTTTCTCCAGTTGCAAAAATGGTTACAATAAGATTTGTAATTTCTTTGGTTGCTTCCAAAGGTTGGGACATGTTCCGAATAGATGTCTATAATGCTTTCTTGCAAGGTGATCTTGATGAAGAAGTATACATGTCAATGCCACAAGGTTTCACATGTTAATGAGGGAACAAAAATGAAGTCTGCAAGTTGAAAAAATCTCTTTATGGTCTTAAACAGGCATCAAGGAAATGGAATCTAAAACTCACTGAGGCTCTTATATCATCAGGTTTTGTTCAAAGTAACCATGACTATTCTCTGTTTACTATGAAATAAGGGTCAGACATAGTTCTAATATTGGTATATGTAGATGACTTGCTGATTACTGGGAGTAATATGGCTCTAATTGATTAAGCTAAGGCTATCATGCATCAGAAATTTAAAGTGAAGGACTTAGGTACCTTAAAGTATTTTCTGGGAATTGAAGTGCTCAGATCCATAAAAGGTGTGTTGTTGAATCAAAGAAAGTATATATTGGATCTCATATCAGAGATGGGACTAGGAGGTTCCAAACCAGCTACCACTCCTATTGAAGTAAATCAGAAGTTAACCACTCATGAATATGATGCCACAATGGGAATTAAAAATGATGAATTGCTGGCAGATGTAACTGCATACCAAAGGCTCATTGGCAGGTTATTGTATGTAACAATCACTAGGCCAGTTATTAGTTTTGTTGTGCAGACCCTAAGCCAGTTCATGCAACATCCCAAAACATCACACTGGAATGTTGCTATCAGGGTAGTGAGGTATCTGAAACTGGCTCCTGGACAAGGTATTTTACTAAAGGCAAATACAATTCAAACTTTTACATGTTGGTGTGATTCTGACTGGGCAGCTTGCCCAAATACCAGACGTCCAGTGACTGGTTTTGCCATTAAATTTGGTGATTTACTGATCTCATGGAAATCTAAGAAACAAGTTACAGTCTCTAGAAGCTCAGGTGAAGCTGAGTACAGAAGTATGGCAGCAACAGTGGCAGAGATTACTTGGTTGCTGGATTATTCAAAGAATTGGGAGCTGAGGTTAAACAACCAGTATGCATCTTTAGTGATAGCAAATCTGCTATGCAGATTGCTCAAAATCCCATATTTCATGAGCGCATAAAACACATCGAAATAGATTGTCATTTTATTCGTGACTAAATCAAAAAGGGACTGGTGGAAGCTGTTTATGTTAACACAAGAGAACAACAAGCTGATCTTCTTACAAAGGGCCTCAGTCAACCACAACATGTTCATTTGTTAAACAAGCTAGGAGTATTGGATCTTTTACATCCTCCTGCTTGAAGGGGAGTGTTGAAATATACAATGTGATTGTCAAGTTGTGAAAGTCAGTTAGATGTGCAGGTGATAGTATGCTGAGCTGACATCTATATGTTAGAGTTAGTTAGATTTAGAACAGTGTATAAATAAGGACCATCAGTGAATGTAAATGGTGTGACAAAATATCTTCTCAATTCAGTTCAATACAATTTTTTCTTTCTTTCTCAATGATCTAAATTCTAACAACCTTTTACCCCATGCACTATTTAATAATGTATTTTAAAGGTATATATGTGTCTATGTGGACATCATAAATATTGCATAATTATAAATAGTAACGTGTCCACGTGGGCACATATATACTTTAAAATACACTATTAAATAATGTAGGGGGTAAAAGGTTCTCCAAAAAGTTTGGTATAGTAACAACAATTTCGGCCAAAGTTAAAAGTATTTTTCAGACCCTTTTCCCTTATGGCCACCATTTCATTTTATTTTTTTTCCGCAATTTTTTATTTTTAAAATTTATTTCTTAATATAATAATCTACTAAATACCTCTAATGCATCTAATAACCTACAATAAAAGAGGATAATGAAAAGTTTTAACATAAAGAATATATTTATTGTTGCAATAGAAAATGAACAGTTGTAACGATTTTGTAATCAACCAATTAAAAAAGTATAAAAAAAATACATAGGAGATCACATAATCTGTAAGTAACTTGACAAAATGGAAGAATCATTGGAAGAGAAGATTTACTACCTCAGGTAAATTAATTTTTGAAAAGTTTTACTACCTTAGATAGATCACATTTTTGATTTGTTTGTACAAATAAAACTAGGGTGGAGAGCACATATTCTGAAGGTAAATTGACAAAATGGAAGAATCATTGCAAAAGCAGATTTACTCCTTCAGGTAAATTAGTTTTTTGCTTTATTTGTGTAAATAAACATTATGCAGGAGATGAAATCAAGAACTCATAGCAAGAGATGTTTTACTAGCTCAGATAAATAAATAAAAAGATTTGTTTGTATGAATGAATTCGTTAAAATATACCTGTGTAGATTTGACCATTTTATGCCAACACAAATTACAACAAGCGGATCTAGCAAAAATAAGAATGAAATCCTATTTAAGAATTCAATATACTTGAAGATCGAAAAACATCAAAATGTCTTCTAACATTCAACTTGTGAACCGTGGAAATGACGCCACCATGAAGTATTAATTCTCTCATTCTATTCTTTTTTATTTACAAATAATGAGGAGTTGCGGACTATAAGGTATTGAAATAATATGGAAAGTTATGAAAAAAAAATTAAAAATTGATTCTCTTTTAATAATATGATAGTTTGAAAAGAATGAGAAGGCAAGGCATGAAATTGAGTAAAAAATAAAAGGACGGAAAAGAAAAAAAAAGGAAAAACAATAATTAAAAATAATACCATAAAAGAAAATAGAAAAAAGGAAAGGGAGTTATATGTTACTCTTTATTTTATTTTGTTTTACTAATTACATCATTCTCCTTCTATTTTTTTTTATTTAACAATAAAATAGAAAAAAATTATAAAAATATATAAACAAAACGTTCAATGAATATTTTGATTTTTATTAACATAGCACATACATAAAAAACATATTTTAAAAATCAAGAATAGGAGATAAAAATTAATTAATAATTCTTGATCAAAGAAATATTTTTCATATAAATTTTATAGATAAAAAAATTAAGAAAGAATAGAAATTTCATAAACAATATTAAATTATGATAATAAGAAAGAGAGATGAATAAGTTTTTTTTTTCTTGGGAAACTTTAAAAATAAGAGGTAGAAGAAAAAGTAACAAATTGTAATAATGTGAGGAGAGAGATAAATAAAATATTTGATTTTTTTTAATTTTTAACTAATTTTGTAGATTAAAAGTAAATAATTGTAAAGAAGAAAACTTTCGTGAATAATAATAAGAATAAATTACGATGATAATGAGGAGAGATAATTAAATTTTCATTTTTAAAAGACTATAAAAATAGAAGGTAAAAAAATGAATTTTAAAATAATAATAAATTGTAGTAATGATGAGGAGAGATAAAAAACAATAAATTATAATAATGGTAAGAAGATAGATAAATAAGGTAAATATATTTATTATAATCATAATAGAAAGGTGTGTACTATAAATATGTTAAAGAGTTACTACTAATTAAGATACTATTTATAACTTCTTTTGCGTTTTAAAACATAAATATAAATAATAAAAAAATATTTAAAAGTCAAGAAAAGGAGAAAAAGGATAATTTAAATTCTTGGTCAAAGAAATATATATATATATCAAGAGAAAAATTTAAAAGAAAAGAAAATGATTTATTTAAATAATAATAATAATAAATTAATAATAGTGATAATAAGGAGAAGAGATAAATAAGATTTTCATAACAAAAGAGGAATTAAAGAAAATGTTTTATAGCAACAACGAGAAAAAAACAAAAAAAATAATTATACTAAATTGTACCAATCGTGCAGAGAAAGATAAATAAAATATTTAAGATCTATTTTTTAAAAAAAGAAATTATAAATCAAAGGAAAGAAAACAATTAAGGAAAAAGAGATTTTTTGAATAAGAAAAATTAATTATGGTAATAATGAGGAGAGATCAACAAGAATTTTTATTTAAAAGGGTGAGGAGAGGTGAAAAGTATTTACTATTTAATAAATTGTAATAATGGTGAGGAGAGAAATAAATAAATATTTTTAATTTTTTTTGCATATTTTATAAATCAAAAGAAAGCAAAAAGTTTCACAAAAAAAAAGGAAGATAAATGATAATCCAGACCAAAGTGAGGTTCTACATCAGTCTTTTATCTTCCACCTTTATATTTTCCTAAATTGAGATATCAATCTTCAATTATAGTACTTAATAATGATTAAAAAAAAATTAACGTTTGTGCGTAATTGCAATACAAATTTTAAAATTTTCTTTTATCTTGTGTTGCAATTTATTTAAATTTTCTACATTGAATAGATGAATTTTCAATGAATATTATGTATGATAAATATTTAAGAAGTTACATTTCTTATACAAAATTTACTTCTACGACTTTGCTACAATAAATCTTTAGCCCGATTACCATTTGTGTTCTTTTCATTTTGTTCAAAAAATCAAACACATCATATAATATATTTAATATTGTATGATCCATTTTTTTTCAAGTGCATCTACAATTCAGTAAAAAAAATTATGATTCAATTAAAAAAAATATTTATTATTATAAATTACGATTCTAATCAATAGCAAAATAATTCACACTATATTGAATTATTTCAACAGTTATTATTACATTGCTTAAACTGTATTTAATAATAAATGGAACTTAAAATTTAAATCTATTTGAATTAGAAAATTAGAAATGATTCTTAAAATATTTTTGATATTCAGATATAAGAAATGATTTATTTAAATATTTTTAATTATTTTTTTCTCATCACGCGAAGCGCGAACATATTCACTAGTTTAATATAGGAGCATACATTACATCAATGCAAATATAGAGTCATAAAACGAGTTAAAATTGGAGATTAAATTGGGTTCTATTCATGATTCTTTTAAGGGAAAAAGGGACAAATATACCCCTAAACTATCGTAAATGGTATGTAGATACCCTTCGTCATACTTTTGGGACATTGGTGCCCCTGCCGTCCAAAAACTAGAGCATATATACCCTTTATTCTAACTGATATACACGTGTCATAATCTTATCCACCGATCCGACATTTATTAAATATTGAATCGACGGATAAGATTATGCCACGTGTTCCTATTTAGTCTTCCGTTAGAGTGAATGACATATATGCTCTAGTTTTTGGATGGCAGGGGCACCAATGTCCCAACAGTATGACGGAGGGTATTTGCATACCATTCACAATAGTTCGGGAGTATATTTGTTCTTTTTCCTTTCTTTTAAAATGGGTTATCACTTGAATGGGTTGAGATTGAACCCAATTAAAATTATCTTGAGCCCAACCTTTAAAATTTTGGGAGGATTACCTATATTTGAACTCATTATTGACACCCCTAATTTATTGTAAAAATAAATTCATTATATATAATGTTCATTATTTCTTAATAAGCAAATATTACTCACTATATCTTTACTAAAAACATTCAATGTATGATAATGAGAGAAAAACTATATAATCAATACATGAAATTTCTTCAAACCATATCCGAAAATGAATTTCATTTAAAAAGTGTCACAAAATCAACAATAACACGGGCAGCTGCACGATGTGTTATTCTTGTTAGGAGATGCAGGTTTACCCTGCAAAGATCGATTCTTTGTATTCAACGAGACTACATTGATAGAGGGGCATGGGGTCTCGAGACCTTCCTTCTCTTGCTTTCTTGGAAGGTAACAATTATCACTAATACTTCTATAATTACTTTTAGTTAGATTATTATGGCAGTGTTTATTACTTCGTCAATTTTAATTTATTATGGTGGTTTGTATGGAATGGAAGGAATGAAAGATGTTTTGAAAATAGGTCCAATTCTATTCTGAAAGTGAAAGGGAATTGTATTGTATTTTTTAATTTTTAGTGTAAAGAGTATTGTATAAAAAGAAGTAGATCAACTTGTAGAATTCCTAGGAACTTTGTAACTAGCTTTCTTTTGTCTGTCTTTCTCTCTTTTGGGAGGTCTCCAGGATATGCATATCCTTAATGCTGAACATGGTATCTATCAATTTTTTGGCTCATTTGGCATAAAAAGTTAGGTTTCGGCGAAACTTGTGGAGTGGTTTTGCTTAGAGATATTTTATCACTTTTCTGGCAACATCATTTAACATTTTGGAGGGTGTATAGAAACAAAATGCTAAAGCAAAATAGGCTGCTGATGGATAATCTGTAGTGTATGCATATACAATTGTCTTTGTAACGTGTTACTTCAATATAATTTTTTCTTATCCTATTGCTTCCTTCTTTTGCCTCATTTTGCTGGGAATCAGTGATATGCATCAAGCAATAGTGAGGTCATGACATGTATTTTGCCTCTAAACTGTCTCGATTCATATCTGTGAATTCTAGTATATATCGAATGATTATAACTGTGTATATCAAAAGATAGCTTTGGATCACAATTTATCTCTCGGTTCACTGGAGGAGTTAGTAAATGCTAAAAGATTCGTTATTGATTCTCCGTACACATGTACAAATTTGAATTCGGACGATGTAATGTGGTCAAACCCAACAATGGAGGTTGGACTAATTAAAGTTGAATGAAGAAAGAGGAATTGGTCTCTTGTGGGGTCCCGATTATACAGAAGACTTTTTAAATAAGTCTAACTTAAAGGTATATTTTCTATTTTCTTTCTTTGACACTTATGCCTTAGTGCTAATAATTCACATGTACATTATTTATTTGCAACTTTTATCTATTAGAAAATTACTCATATTGTTTTCTCATATGAAGGTGCAGATGTAAGATATAAGCGAGATGACCTTGAAGGAATGAAGAATAGCTACACTATAGATCATAAAGTTGAATAAGCGAGATTAATTACATTGTTTAGTGCTCTAGACTATCACAGTTTCAGGTAACTTTGAAACCAGTAGGTTCAATTGCTTTGAGAGGTTTTTCCTAACAATGGGTCATTTCCAATATGGTGAAAAAAAATTAGCCATCACATCAAAATTTAGTTTAATCATATTTTTGTAGCTGTTGTTGCGTTTGCAATAAGTTTAAAATATTATGTTTCTACTTTAATCGCACGCAACAAAGAATAGGTTTCGAAATTAGGGAGCATACATTGTCTTGGAGCCTCTTGATTTTGGCATCCTGATTATCATAGTTTTCAAGCAGTTAGTCAACCTAAGGTAGAAGCATTGTCATATATTGAATTCGATTTATGGATTTTCTTTCTATAATTGTTCAATAAATTTGCTATGAAATTACTAGAATGTGCAATACCATTGTGTAGTATATTGGGACAAGTGAATCCCTACTATGACAATGAGACTCATTGATTCTGACGAGGAACATGATTTTACAAATATGATTGAATCAGACATATTAAAATGAGGACATAGTAATATAGAGGTATGTTTTAATGTCATATACAATCTGCAGTTCATCTGTTTTGCAATTTTCCTTGAAAATATGACCATCCTATATACAACAACATACACTAAGAAAATTTAGACAATTGCTCATTACACTAAGAAAATTTAGACAAAGGCTCATGCCATTGAGTGTGGAATAACTCACATGTCATGATTTTCTTTGATAAAACCAATGAGTTGGTTTTTATCACTTGTATCCATTGTAGTTGGCCATGAAATTGGATTTTGTAGTCGTGAAAGAATTGGGGTTGATGGCGATAAGGTGAAAGTCGTTGCCACATATGCATTATATAATGGCGTTGTTTTCTCTAGACATACAAGACATGTGTGCACATCATCATTATCACGACCACCCAAGTTTACATTGGTGTCAAATTGCCTAAAAAATAGATTGGATTATGATCTGTCCAATTTGATCCCCTTAATCTCAATCATTTTAACATATTATTGTTTAACTTTTATAATCAAAATTTTAATTTCCAATAAGGAATTTTCTTTTCTTTTTTTTAAAATTACCTGCCCAAATTGACCCCCTTAATTTCAACTCATTTATGTGTTAAGGAAGAGAAAATAATAAATTTTGTTAGAAGAAAGTAAAAATTCCTCCAAAACTTCTTTTTCTTTTTTTCACTAAAATCGTTGGCACTACAACAATTATTTAAGTCAAATTCTTTTTTCTCCAACTAAAATCGCTGCTATGGCAGCTTTTTAATAAAAGAAAATTTAAAACTTTTTCATGAAAATCGTTGCCTTGGCAGCATTTTTATTAATAAAAAAAATTTGTTATTTTGAAAATCGCTGCATTGACAGCTTTTTTATCAAAAAAAAAAATCGCTGCCTTGGAAGCGTTCATATTAAAAAAAAATTTAATGTAAATTGCTCCTTGGCAGCGATTTTTTTTTAAATATTTTTTTTTGAAATTTTTAATTTTTTTTTTTGAATGGCAACGCAGTTCTTAAATTTTTTGTTTCTTTGATCGGCGGTGATTTTATTTTTAAAAAAAAATTATAAAAAATATCGTGACAAGGCTGCCAAAGTAGCGATTTTTATTTTTAAAAAAAAATAAAAACACTACCAAGGCAAAGATTTTCATGAAAACGTTTTTTTAATTTTTTTTAAAATTAAAACGCTGCCACAACAACGATTTTAGTTGGAGAAAAAAAAATTGAACTTAAATAATTGTTGTTGTGCTAGCAATTTTAGTGAAAAAAAGAAAAAAAAAATTTGGTCAAAATCGCTGCTCGTCAATTCATAAATGGAAGAAACGGAAAAACATAAAATATATATTTTTTAAGTCCAAGGTCACTTCATAAATGGAAGGAACGGAAAAACAAAGTTCTCACATATCCAAGATAAAGAGAAATATAAACTTTCTTCGGCTATAAAATATAAAAATTCTATCAATATAATTGTTTGTAGAAGAGACAAGAATCGATCTTCGGATGGTAAACCTGCATCCTCTAACAAGAACAACACATCGTGCAACTTCCCATGCACATTCCCAACCACAACCACCCTCGACCATGAACTCAAAATCAACGCTCTATTAACGCGTACGCAATTAGACTTTTTATGTAAGATCTTGCACATCGTCTGAACATAATGATTGGAAGCCTCTACTAGTAATACTGATGAGAGATTTGAAAGAGTTCGGAGCCAAAAGGGTAAGAAAATTTTCTAAAAATTTCAAAAGGGCAACAAAATTAATTATCGAACTAAAAAGGCAACTTTTTGACGGATAATCAAACGGCGTCTAAATTAGGGCCGCTCGCCGCAGGCGCATAGAAATCAACGCCTTGCAAAAAAAATTTGTTCAATCCGATTTATTAAATAATTTTTTTTTGAAGTCCTCTGATTATTAAACTCTTTTTTTTTCTCTTTTACAAGTTTAGCATAAAATATTTTTTTAAGTCCTCCGATTAATAATTTTTTTCTTTTTGAAGTCCTCCGATTATTAAACTCTTATTTTATTAATCTTTAAATATTAATTAAAAAAATTAATTAAAATGCAACAATGGCGCAGGGCACCAAAGTCTTACAAGGCGCAGGGCCCACGCGTCTTGCTACATTTTAATCATTTTTTTTTTTAAATTCAAATTTTCTTTGTTTGTCACTTTTATATATATAGTTTTTTAATTATGTTTTAAATATTTTTTCCTTTGTTTGTGATTTTAATATATATATTTTTAAATTATTCTTATTCCCTTTAATATGAGTAAATTACCACGAAAATAATTTTTTTATCACTTTATCTAATAATTTTTTATTACTAATTGAATTATTTTATTTTTATTTTTGTTGAAACATATACCACGTGAAACTTTTACAGTGTTGATTTGATTCAACATTGCAAATTTTTTATATTTTTGTTGAAACATATATCACGTGAAACTTACAGAATGAAATGCAACAAAGGCGCAGGGCACCAAAGCCTTACAAGGTGCAGGGCCCACGCGCCTTGTTAAGTTTTAATTAACTTTTGTATTAATATTTTAAGATTAATAAAAGAAGAGTTTAACAATCGCAGGACTTAAAAAAAAAGTTTTATGCTAAAACTTGTAAAAGAGAAAAAGAAGAGTTTAATAATCAGAGGACTTCAAATATATAATTTTTTTAATAAATTGGATTGAACAATTTTTTTTAAAAAAAAACTCCGCAAGGCGCTGATTTCTATGCGCCTTGCAAGGCGCAAGACGGTTGAGCCTTACAAGGTTCATGACAGCTGTGCCTTGCAAGGCGCATAGAAATCAACGGCTTGCAGCGGTGGCCCTAATTTAAACGCCATTTAATTCTCCGTCATAAAGTTGTCTTTTTGGTTCGATAATTAATTTTGTTGCCCTTTTGAAATTTTTGAAAAAATTTCTTACCCTTTTGACTCCGGACTTGAATTGAAGTCAAAACATTCCTAGACGCCCAATCAAAGGGATACATTAGGCCATTAACCCAATCTCGAGTCATGGTTCTGTCTTCCGGCAATGAAATTGGATTTTGTAGTTGTGAAAGAATTGGGGTTGATCGCGATGAGGTGAAAGTCATTGCCACATATGCATTATATAATGGTCTAGTTTTCAAGACGTGTGTACATCATCATCTTCATCAAGACGTGCAGGAGAGAAATGTCCATCATTAGACCCATCACAAAAATTGTAAAACACAATTTGACGGTCTAAAACCAGACTCATCATCAAACTCTGGTGAACTCATAACTAAAATACTTGGACCACAATCATCTTCCCTTTCGTGGGTTTCCTCAATTACCGGTTCTTGGTTGCTCAAATGGAACATATGACACCAAGACATGGTAGGGACAGAAACCTCTAACATATTTGAATAATAATCATCATCATCATCATTCTCGCCAACTACATTAAAACCTCTAACATATTGATGATGACATTCGTTATATCGTTGCAGATTGATGAGAATGCTGATATTAAAGTGCAGGATATTGAAAAGGCGTTCAAAATACATCTTCTTACCATACAAGACTCGACACAAGACTAAATTCGACTTTCAAGGTTACTCCAATTGTGACAAATTTGTTACTGTTAATTGAATCCTTTGATTGAATTCATGCTTTAAATTTGTACTATTAACTACGTATATATGTACTGCTGGAACTATATAATATTTTCTTTTGAGCCAAGAATAGTTTGTTGTATTGACACTTTGTTTAACTATGAAATTCTTTTTTTATGAGACATTATTATAGTTTATCAATTGAGGTTTTGAGACCAATATTGTTTGCAGGAATTAATCAATAATACATGTGACGATTCAGGTCCAAGTGTTAATCAATAATACTTTTGGTTTTGCTATTCTGTTTCATTAAAAAAGGAAACAATCACAATTGAATTTTAAAAAAAAATCAAACTTCTTTTTTTCAAAAAAAAAAAAAAAACAAAAAGCGTCATTCATCTTTTCAAACATTGCATAAATTATGTGATTTTGACTTATCTTTACTAAAATGCAGCTAGTACCTGTCTGATGACAGTGCTTTTTTAAATCAGGAGCAAAAATATGCATAAACTAAATAAAGTTTTATGCAGTAGCGTAGTTATATGTAGTGATGAGTGGACAATCAAACATCTTTCATCAAAAAATTATATTATGGTATATAAAAAATTATACTAAATTCAAATGTATATATTAAATCTTGAATATATTGATAAAATTTCTGATTTCGCCACTTGTTTTACAACAATAGAATCCAAACCTATAAACGATAAATTCACCAAAAACAATGTGAAGAATCAAATTCTAATTTACATCCCCTAAAATTTGTGTCCTGTTTCACCAAGCACAATGAATATTATAGTACCAATTTAATACGTTTTAGCCACGTTACTCCTATTTATCCACGTTTTCAAAATGAATTGCCCTAGTGGGTCGCAGTCTCGATAAATACAAAAAGTATTTACTCACTACTAAGCAAAATAATATTAGATCAGTATATAATAACGTATGTAAATTGTAAAATAACCTGAATACAACACGTTAGATTCATAGAGATTCACATTATTCAAAACGCACAGATCTAAGAAAAACAGAAAAGTATGGTGTCTTGCCGGACCTTAATTTGTTGGGATCGAAATAACAAAATGTCAAATATTGATAATCATAAAACTTAAACGATAATAAATTAAACGACAAAGAAAAGTATACTGAAAACACATGCAAGCATAATATTTTGATATGATATTAATAGCCCTTACAAACTTGTTTTTTGGTTTTATGTCCCTTTTAAATTTTCATTTTTTACACATAAAATATCTTTATTATAGTGATATGAAAAAACATCTTCTTTTTAATTTATAAGTGATCATAAGAGATCATTTTCACGAGAAATAACATTTCCATTAATAAGACTCTTTAATAACTAGAGTATATATTATAAATAGATGCTATTATATATTTTTTTATTTTGTCCCCGAAGGATAAAAGAATCCTCTATTTATAGAAGTGTAAAACTTCACCACCCAAAAAAATAAAATATGAAAATCTTTTTTAAAGTAAATCACAATTACGATAAAATTTAAATAATATAAAATATTCAAGGCAAATCCTAACATAATGTTGTGCCCACCAGACTAGTTTGAATTGTCTAATTTGAAACGAGTACGGTAGACAGAAACTCATATGTTTCTAAGAATATTATTTATTAAGATAATTTTTTGAAATTATTAAATTATTTAAAAT
>JAJONQ010003148.1:0-16975 GCA_036250385.1 Solanum microdontum | reverse complement strand
ACTTACCTTGGCTTTACTCAACTCCTGAATAACTTAACTCAATATAAAGCAATAAACCATAAGCAATATATAGAAAGCTTGTAAAACAGTGGAAAACAGCTTAGTTCGTTAAAGAAAATGCAATAACAAACTAAACTTTACTCATATAATAAAGTAATATAGTTTCTGTGGGAGTTTCTCTAACCGACAACCACCACTATGAGCCTAAGTGGTGATACATCGTCTTGCCCACGCTGCCAGAACTGTCCTATACTTTGCCTTCATATAGAACGCCTTAACTAAATGAATCCACTAGTCTATGCTAAAAAGCACTTAAGGGGTCATCTAAAAAGTATGATCCTTTACTACCCATGATGGCTACATGGTTTATGGAGACTTGAGTTAATATGAACTCGCATCCTCATATCGGTGCTCAATACTACTCCCAAAATATACTTAGCTCATGTGTTTTTAAAACAACTTCTTTCTTTGGGTTGATACAATTACTCAAAACATAGCTTAAAAGTTCTCATGGAATCGATGTTCCCTTTCTTGCTCAAATTTGAAAACATTTTAAACTCTTTAGGAATACATAATCTCCATATACTTCTTTGAAGAAATGAACTTCAATCTTTACTCTTTACTTAACTTGAACTTTAAGTCTTAAAACAAAGTTAAAACGTTTGCGAAAGACTTTTGAAAACTTTAAGAACTTCGCTTGACTTACTTTTTAACTTCTAGATTTGACTCTTAACTTTCCTTGAATTGAATTATGGATTCAAGGTTCATGATATCATGTTTATGGATGATATCATGATGTTTAGATGTACCTAAGAGTGTTGGAATCAACTAGAAAACATAGGTACATTGCTAAGTAACTAGTACGGGAAGGTGGGGGGAGGAATGGGAAGAATCGGTGTCCTTGGCGCTCTGAAAGGCGCGGGGAGCCAGCCCTTGAAGTTCTGAAACTGACTTGGGGTGCTCTGGCTGGCGCGGCTCTCAAGTCCCTCCACAGGTGTTCCCCGACTTTTCTTCTCCGTTTTTCATCTATAAACACTCTAATTTCACTTAGTTCTTTCCCCAAACAGTTAGAATCATTTATACCCTCAATATATAACAGATTCAACTCGAAATTACACCCAGAAACATGATTCAAATCTCAAGAAAACTCCAACAACACAACCCACAAGAATTCAAACGAATTTCATCAAGAACTCAAAGGATTTACTTTCAAATCTAATAAACTTCGCTGAATTGAATCATGATTGGCATGTGGGTGAACTAACCCAACGCTATGTGATCTCACATACCTAGTAGAGATCACCCCTTGACGAAATCCACAAGTGAAAACCCTACAAACGACGATATTTGGCTCTTTTCTCCTCTTCTCTCCTTTGCGTTCTTTCTCCAAAAACCCTAACTCTAATTTCATAAGCGTAAACTGAACAATTTCAGTTTATACCCTTAGAAATATTACCAAAAACAAATTAATTAAGTTGGGTATGGAAAAGAGCAAACTATCCATCCAAAATCTGGATTGGACTTTGCTTAATCGAACAACCCAACTTCCAATAGACATATCTTACTCATACAAACTCGAAATCGCGCAAACTTGGTGGCGTTGGAAAGATTATTCCAAGATATTCCCTAAGATATCTGGAAGCACACCTCAATCATAATGATATAGGATTTATTGTCATTTGAAGTTGACCAAAACTCATTCTTAACTTAAACAAATTTTCAAATTTTCATTATTTCCAAATATCACTATTTCCAATTCTTAACTTCTTCCTAGTTATTTCAATTTGCGAGATGTTACAATATCTCCCCCTTGGAAACATTCATCCTCAAATGAGATTACTCTTACTAGGCTAAGGGTGTAACATCAACCATTTAGTTAAAACACCCAACAAGCAAATGCAAAAAACAGCATGCCAACTTATAAATAAATACCAAGAAAAGGATTAGTACCTTAATTTGGAACTTCTCCGGATTCGAAGAGATGTGGATATCTCTTCTTCATGTCCTCCTCAGCTTCCGAAGTAGCTTCCTCAACAAATTGATTCCTCCAAAGAACTTTGACTGATGCTATCTATTTTGTTCTCAACTTGTGAACTTGGCGATCTAGAATCTGAACTGGAATCTCCTCATAAGACAAGCTATCCTTGATCCCAATATTTCGGTTGGTATGATCAATGAAGGATCGCCCATGCACTTCTTCAACATGGAGATGTGAAATACCGGATGAACCGCGGCTAACTCTTGTGGTAGCTCCAACTCATAAGTTATCTTACCTACCTTTTTTGATATTCTGTAAGGGCCAACATATCGGGGACTAAGCTTTCCCTTCTTACCAAATCTCATAACACATTTCATGGGTGAAACTTTCAAATACACCCAATCATCTACTTCAAACTCTAACTGCCTTCTCTTAACATCAGGGTAGGATTTTTGACGACTCTGCACCGTTATCAACCTTTCTTGAATCACTTTCACCTTCTCTATAGCTTGATGAACTAAATCAGGTCCTATCAACCCAGCTTCACCAACTTCAAACCATCCAATAAGAGATCTGCATCTTCTCCCATAAAAAGCTTCATAAGGAGCCATTTGGATGCTAGAGTGGTAACTGTTGTTATAAGCAAATTCAATAAGAGGTAGGTGATCATCCTAATTTCCCTTGAAATCAATCACACAAGACCTCAACATGTCTTCTAAGGTCTGAATAGTGCTCTCTTCTTGCCCATCTGTCTGAGGATGAAAAGCAGTACTTAAGTTCACCTTTGAACCCAAACCTTTTTGGAATGACTTCCAAAAGTGTGCAGTAAATTGTGCACCTCTGTCTGAAATAATGGAGACCGAAACTCCATGAAGTCTAACCACTTCTTGAAGATACAACTTGGCATAATCCTCTATTGTATGGGTAGTCTTTACCGGCAAAAAGTGGGATGATTTTGTCATTCTATCGACAATCACCCAAATAGAATCGTGCTGGTTGCGAGACCTTGGTAAACCTGTGATGAAGTCCATATTAATCACCTCCCATTTCCATTTTGGAAGTTCTATGTTTTGAGATAAACCACCAGGCCTTTAATGCTCTACTTTAACTTGTTGGCAATTCGAACACTTAGCAACAAATTCTGCAATGCCCTTCTTCATACTACTCCACCAATAAACCTCTCTCAAATCGCGATACATATTTGTGGAACCTGGATAAATGGAATATCTGGAGCTATAAACTTCCTCCATGATCCGCTCTTGGAGTTCATCCACTCTTGGTACACACAACCTACCTTGATACCTCAATACGCCATCTCCCCTTGTTCAAAACCCAATACTTTTTGCTTATGAACATTTGCCTTCAGTTCAAGCGAAATAAGATCTTGGTCTTGCTTCTCTTTTACTTCTGACACTAATGATGATTTAGCCCCATTCATCACCACTACCCCTCCTTCGGTGGAATCCATTAGTCGAACTCCTAGGCGTGCAGGTATAAGCACATCTTTTGCCAACTCTCTTTTTTCTTCCTCAACATGGGTGGTACTACCCATAGACAACCTACTTAAAGCATCAACAACAACATTGGCCTTACCTGGATGATAAAGAATACTCATGTCATAATCCTTGAGTAATTTTAACCATCTACTTTGTCTGAGATTAAGCTCTTTCTGAGTAAACACATACTGGAGACTCTTGTGATTAGTGAATACATCAACATGAACACCATACAAATAATGACGCCATATCTTCAAAGCAAACACTATGGCAGCCAACTCTAAGTCATGGGTTGGGTAGTTCTTCTTATGAATTTTCAACTGTCTGGAGGCATAAGCTATAATCTTGTCATTCTGCATTAACACACAACTCAAACCAACTCTAGACACATCACAATACATAACAAAGCCTTGCGTACCTTCTGGTAAGGGGGGCAATAGTCAACCTCTTTTTCAATTCCTGAAAGCTTTCCTCACAAGCTTCAGACCATTGAAACTTTACTATCTTCTGAGTTAACTTGGTCAAAGGGGATGAAATAGATGAGAACTCCTCTACAAAGTTTCTGTAATAGCCAGCCAAACCCAATAAACTCCTTATATCGGTTGGAGATGTGGGTCTAGGCCAATTTTGCACTGTCTCTATCTTTTGGGTATCAACTCTAATTCCATCACCGGAAACTATGTGGCCCAAGAAGGCCACAAATTCAAGCCAAAACTCACACTTAGAGAACTTGGCATATCACTCTTTATCCTTTAAAGTCTGGAGAACTATTCTAAGATGGATAGCATGATCTTCCTCATTCCTCGAATAGATTAGAATGTCATCAATGAAAACGATAACAAACATATCTAAATAAGGTTTGAATACTCTATTCATAAGTTCCATGAACAGTGCGGGTGCATTGGTTAAACCAAACGACATGACTAGAAACTCATAATGATCATAATGGGTCCTGAATGTTGTCTTGGGAATATCACACTCCCTTACTTTCAACTGATGGTAGCCAGATCTGAGGTCATTCTTAGAAAAACAAGAAGCACCCTCAAGCTGATCGAAAAGATCATCAATTCTAGAAAGAGGATACTTGTTCTTGATGGTAACCTTGTTCAACTGACGGCAATCTATACACATCCTAAGGGAACCATCTTTCTTTCTCACAAACAAGACCGGAGCTCCCCAAGGTGAGACACTTAGTCGAATGAAACCACCCTTATCAAAGAGATCTTTCAACTGCTCTTTAAGCTCTTTCAATTCTGCTGGTGCCATTCTATATGGCAAAATAGAGATTGGATGAGTATCGGGAAGAATGTCTATGTCGAAGTCTATTTCTCTCTCAGGAGGGACTCCTGGTAGATCATCTGGAAAGACTTCTGGAAACTCTTTTACTATTGGAACTGACTGAATGAGAGGTATCTCAACACTAGAGTCATTAACTCGAACTAAGTGATATACACAACCCTTAGAAACTAAATTTCACACCTTAAGGTACGAAATGAAACGACCCTTAGGCACTGCTGAACTACTACTCCACTCTATGACCGGCTCAATAGGAATCTGGGACTTGACAACTCGAGTTCTACAATCTATTGATGCATAACAGACATTAAGACAGTCCATGCCTAGAATGACATCAAAATCTACCATGTGTAACTCAACTAAATCAACCATGGTAATCTTGTGATTGATGGAAATGACACAATCACGATAAACTCGCTCCACTAGAATAGACTCCCCAACAAGTGTAGAAACACAAAAGGGTTCACAAAGTTTCTCAGGAAGAACATCAAAATTATTTGCAACATAAGGGGTTACAAAAGATAAACTTGCTCCTGGGTCTAGCAAAGCATAAACATCAAAAGTAAAGACTTTGATCATACCAGTGACAACATCTGGAGAGTTCTCCTACTCTTGGCGACGTGATTGCATAGAGATAGTTTGCTCCTCCGCTAGTACCGGATGTAGCTCTTCTAGGTGCAACCTTGTCTGATGGTGCAACTAATGAAGATTGGGATCTGTTGCCCTGATTTCCACTACCTTGCATGTTCTTATGACACTTTTTCATGAAGTGACCCTCTTGTCCACACTTGAAACAACCTGACTGGCTATCACGACACATACCTGGGTGGGTTCTACCACACTTAGCACATGTAGCAGCCTAGTTACCTCCTTGTGCTACACTACCCTGAGACTGCACAAGTCTAGCTTTGAAGTTCTGCGAATTCTGACCATTATACTCATTTTTGTTTCTGGGTGCAAGTGCACTAGCAGATGACAGAGCAGGTCCCTTTTGCTTTTGCTGAAAGGACGAATGATTCACATTACTTTTCTACTGCCCAAATTCACTCCCTGTTTTAGCCTTCTTGTTTCTAAACTCTTCCCTGGCCCTCAGCTTTTCTTCCTCAACTTGCTGCACATAAGTCATCAACCTCTCAATATCTATGTCCCCAATTAGCATAGATGCCCTACCCTCTTTGCTTGATAGACGGGACAACCCAGCAATAAAAAGACTCATTCTACTCCTTATCTCCGCAACCATCTCCAGAGCATAACGGGATAGTTGGGTGAACTTCAACACATACTCATCAACTCTTAGTGACTCCTGCTTTAGGGTAAGAAATTCTTGTACCTTAGCCTCTTTCAGTTCTCGGGGGAAGAAACGCCCCAAAAATGCCTCCTCAAAACAAGCCCAACTCGCAGGTGGTGCATCCTCAGCTCGGTTCTTCTTCCCTTGATTGAACCAATTCCTAGCAACATCCTTCAATTGATATGCAACTAGTTCTACTCGTTCAGCATCGACAACATGCATAACATCAAATACCCTCTTCAGCTCCTCAATAAGGTTCTTTGGATAATCAGTAGTGCTCGAATCAGTGAAGCTTGGAGGGTTCGTCCTCAAGAACTCACGAATCCTTGAAGTGCTAGCCTCTTCTTGTTGAGCACCTCTTTGTTGCCCAACCTGATTAGTCACAGCTTGCCTTAGCATCCTAATTGATTCTCTGAACTCATCGTTAGTGACTTCCCCTTGAGGTTGCACTTCAGGTGCATTTGGTAACTTTTGCTCCTCAATATTATGCCTAGCAGGACGACCTCTGACAGCTCTTCGTGGAGGCATGATTATCTAAAAAAATGTGCAAACACGAATTAGAAGGAAACTTTTTAGAGATCAAACTATAACGCACGAAATGAGTAAGAAAGAAATGAGATAATTCCTAATTGTTGCAGCCTCCTAATTATATATGTGGCATGCTTCACACCGATAACTAGGACTCTACAGACACTACTTCATAGACTCCCCAGGACTCGTGAACTCTGGGCTCTAATACCAAGTTTGTATAGCCCAAGCCTACACCTGGGTGGAACTGGCACTCAAGAACCATTGCTGGCCCTAAGCGAACCCTTGGTCTGGCTTACTTACTCAGCGGAAGACTTAAACTTAAGAAATACATCCCATGCAATAATTTTAAAAGATAATAACTTAGCCAAAATTGCAACTCAAGTCTTAAACGTATACAACTGAAATGAATAAAACTAAAGAACTATAACTATCTGTCTATGAAGCCTCTAAAACAAAGAGAGATGTCGGGACAAGTCCCCCGATCATCCTAACAATGAAATATTGAAAACAAAGTAAAAGGAGTCCTCCGGAATGCAAGAAGGCTGACCAACTGACTCTAAGTGCTCAACTGGATCAACGAGGCGCTAGGTGATGATCCATGCTACCTGTGTCTTCATTATAAGAAGATGCAGGCCAACTGACATTAGTACATTGAATGTACGAGTATGCGAGTTGGAATGCTAAACATAACATAGGCTTGAAAAGAATCTGAAAGGAACACTTACCTTGGCTTTACTCAACTCCTGAATAACTTAACTCAATATAAAGCAATAAACCATAAGCAATATATAGAAAGCTTGTAAAACAGTGGAAAACAGCTTAGTTCGTTAAAGAAAATGCAATAACAAACTAAACTTTACTCATATAATAAAGTAATATAGTTTCTGTGGGAGTTTCTCTAACCGACAACCACCACTATGAGCCTAAGTGGTGATACATCGTCTTGCCCACGCTGCCAGAACTGTCCTATACTTTGCCTTCATATAGAACGCCTTAACTAAATGAATCCACTAGTCTATGCTAAAAAGCACTTAAAGGGTCATCTAAAAAGTATGATCCTTTACTACCCATGATGGCTACATGGTTAATGGAGACTTGAGTTAATATGAACTCGCATCCTCATATCGGTGCTTAATACTACTCCCAAAATATACTTAGCTCATGTGTTTTTAAAATAACTTCTTTCTTTGGTTTGAGATAATTACTCAAAACTTAGCTTAAAAGCTCTCTTGGAATCGATGTTCCCTTTCTTGCTCAAATGTGAAAACATTTTAAACTCTTTGGTAATACATAGTTCCCATATACTTTTTTGAAGAAATGAACTTCAATCTTTACTCTTTACTTAACTTAAACTTTAAGTTTTAAAACAAATTTAAAACGTTTGTGAAAGACTTTTGAAAACTTTAAGAACTTCTCTTGACTTTCTTCTTAACTTGTATCCTTGACTCTTAACTATCCTTGAATTGAACTATGGATTCAAGGTTCATGATATCATGTTTATGGATGATTTCATGATGTTTAGATGTACCTAAGAGTGTTGGAATCAACTAGAAAACATAGGTACATTGCTAAGTAACTAGTACGGGAAGGTGGGGGAGGAATGGGAAGAACCGGCGTCGCTGGCGCTCTGTGAGGTACGGGGAGCCAGCCCTTGAAGTTCTAAACTGACTTGGGGCGCTCTGGCTGGTGCGGCGCCCAAGAGGTCAAAGTTCAGAGACCCCTCTTTGGGGCTCTGAGAGGCGCGACGCCCCAAGACCCTGCCCAGGTGTTCCCCGACTTTTCTTCTCCGTTTTTCATCTCTAAACCCTCTAATTTCACTTTGTTCTTTCCCCAAACACTTAGAATCATTTATACCCTCAATATATAACAGATTCAACTCGAAATTACACCCAAAAACAAGATTCAAATCTTAAGAAAACTCCAACAATACAACCCACAAGAATTCAAACGAATTTCATCAAGAACTCAAAGGATTTACTTTCAAATCTAATAAACATCGCTGAATTGAATCATGATTGGCGCGTGCGTGAAATAACCTAACGCTATGTGATCTTACATACCTCATACGGATCACCCCTTGACGAAATTCACAAGCGAAAACCTTACGAATGACGATCTTTGGCTCTTTTCTCCTCTTCTCTCCTCTTGCGTTCTTTCTCTAAAATCCCTATTTGTAATTTCAAAAGTGTAAACTGACCAATTTTAGTTTAGACCCTTAGAAATATTACCAAAAATGAATTAATTAAGTTGGGTATGTATATATCTCACTCATATGAACTCGGAATCGCGTAAACTTTGTAGCGTTGGAAAGATTATTCCAAGATATTTCCTATGATATCTGGAAGCACACCTAAATCATCCTGAGCTAGGAGTTATGTTCGTTTGAAGTTGACCAAAACTCATTCTTAACTTAACTTAAACAAATTTCCAGATTTTCATTATTTCCAAATATCACTATTTCCAATTCTTGACTTCTTCCTAGTTATTTCAATTTGTGAGATGTTAAAAATGATGAATGTCATGAATCATGTCTTGATTGTATGATTATGAGAATGTACTTTGTGATTGTGATTGTGGCTTGTTGAATGGATCAGGTGTTGCGTTCCGACACACTAACTTGGATCGGTTGCCACGTTTCGGCATAAATATGGGAGTGTTTTCCACGTTTCAGCACAAAAATTGGATCGAATACCACGTTTTGGTATGCTAACTATTTGGGTTTGGGTTCCATGATAGGACTAATAAGTTGACATAATTATGTATCTTGAAAAATGTGAAATTATACGTTGTTCTTAAATGATGATAATATTTGATATGTTCGATGTATGCACGTTATTGTATTATTGTATTGACTTATGTATGTTGTACTTAGTGGGATAGTCGCGTGATCCTACCAGTACACTGTGGTTGTGTACTGATTCTGCACTTCCACTTTCTTTGTTGAGTACAGACGATCTTTCGGTGGCTATTGACAGACCTCCCTTAGAAGATCAGTGATCGTCGATTGAATTCAAGGGTGAACCAGTTCTTCCAGGCTGCCATGAGTTCTCCTTTCGTCTATGTCCACATTTTGGACACAGACTTTTCTAGTTAGTTATTAGTTCATTAATTTGGGGTCGTAACCCTTCTTTATAGACTTATAGATCTTGTTAGATATTTTGGTACATTGACTTTTAGGTTCTAGGTGTATTTTTCCGTATTGTTTAGTTGTTAGGTCATTTGGAAGTTTATGGGAACTTCAATTTTTAGCTATATAACTTGCTTCCGTAACTTAAATGCCTTAGTATTTTGGTTGAGTTATTAGTTTGGGTTCCCACCGAACGGTTAGTGTGGGTGTAAATCATGATGGTCTGCGTCGTGAAAAAGTTGATATCAGAGCCTAGGTTCATTGATCTCGATGTATCACAACGAGTCTAGTAGAGTCTTGCGGAACGGTATGGAGACGTCTGTACCTTTTTTTGAGAGGCTATAGGAAATTAGGAAATCTCTCTGCTTTCTCTTATCTCCTTTCGTGCTATAACTTAATTCCAATTGGTATCTGGCGATTCAAATTGGTATCTAACCTCCTTCACTCTTCTGTCCGCAGATGGTTAATACTATATTCAACGGTGTCAGGTCGGTAGCTCCCGTCAATGCTCCAACTGAGGCATCTACAGCGAGAGGTCGCGTTTGAGGTAGGGGTAAATGAAGAGCTAGGGGTAGAGGCCGAGAAAGGGCAACACCTACTTGGGATGGAGCACCGGTTGGAGATTCTCCCAAAAGTGAGACCCCTCCTGCCCATCATAATGAGATAGAGGAGAACATAGAGGTTGAGGATAAGGAGAATGTTGGGAAAGAGAAATAGGTACAGGCTGAGACTACATGTATTCCTCAATTGGACCCAGTGTTAGCTCAGCAGATTATATCATTCTTGAAAGGGTTGGTTGGTTCTGGAGTGCTTCACTCTGTTCAAGCAACTCAAGCTCCTACTAATCCCCTTATTGCTAGCACTGCGCCCAAGGTGGGTGGACTGGAGGTAATGATGCTTTCTTCCATCCTTTGTTGGGTTCTGTTATGACTGGTAATGAGCATGAAATGTTGAATATGTTTTTGAAGCTAAAACCTCATGTATTTCTTGGTTCTGAGAGTGAGGATGCTTATGAGTTTATTTTAGACTGCTATGAGAGGATTCATAAGTTGGGAATTGTTCATCAGCATAGGGTTGAGTTAGAACTTTTCAACTTCAAGGTGAGGCTAAGCAGTGGTGGAGAGTTTATGTGGAGTGCAGATCTTCAACCTTACCCCCACTCTCTTGGACCC
Organism: Solanum microdontum; assembly: GCA_036250385.1. NCBI lineage: Eukaryota > Viridiplantae > Streptophyta > Magnoliopsida > Solanales > Solanaceae > Solanum > Solanum microdontum. The sequence continues at coordinate 6,087 of JAJONQ010003148.1, read as the reverse complement.
AATTTCATGCTCTGTTTTAAAGAAATATGTGCCTAGGACTTTGAGAGATCGCAAGAAGGATGAGTTCATGGCTTTGGAGTAAGGTGGTATGTCTGTGGCTGCTTATGAGGACAAGTTCCATGCTTTGTCTAGATATGATACTCAATTGGTGACTACTGAGGAGGAGAGGATCCGTTTATTTATTAGGGGATTAAACTCTGAGTTGCAGGTATTGTCTGTTCATATGACCTCTGTAGGGAGGATCTTTAATGAGGTAACTGGCTTTGTTAAGAAAGTGGAGGGGGTGAGGCGAGACATTCAGGCTAAGGCATTAGCTAAAAGGGCCAAGAACTCGGGTAACTTTCAAGGTTCTTACTCCAGGGGATTTGGAAGGTTAACGCTTGTATCTAAGCCAATTCAGTCTGTTATGCCCGCCTCTACAGGTAGCTACTTGGGAACTCCACCTCATAATTTGATTCTGGATAGCCAGGGAGTCGCACCTTCAGTGGGCAACATGCCATCTTTTGATCGTACATGTTACAACTATGGAGAACCTGGGAATATGAGAAAAGATTGTCCCCACCCGCGTATGATGGATTCTGCACAACAGCAGACTAAAGCAGTAGTACCCGCGGGAAATGATAATAATGGTCAAACGCATCCACAAGGTGGGCGAGTAGGTAATCAACGAGGTCGTGGGGGTAGAGGAAATGGTAACGCAGGCAAATGTGTAGCACAACCAGGTAGGGAAATAGCTCGTCAACATGATAGGGCTCAATGCTATGCCTTTCCAGGCAAGAGTGAGGCAAAGGCGTTTGACACAGTGATCACAAGTACTATTCTTGTATGTGACCGGATGGCTAATGTGTTATTTGATCCGGGTTCCACTTATTCTTATGTATCCGTGCAATTTTCCTCATAATTTGCTATGATTTGTGATATACTTGATGCCCCCATCCATGTTTCTACCCCAGTTGGAAAGTCTATCATAGTCACCCATGTCTATCGTGCTTGTCCTATTTTGTTTAAGGGTTTTCAGAATTGGGCTGATTTGGTGATTTTGAATATGACTGATTTTGATATAATCTTAGGCATGACTTGGTTGTCCCTCGGTTATGTTGTGCTTAATTGTAATACTGAGTCTGTAACTCTAGAAATTTCGAGAAGGGAAAAGTTAGAGTGGGAAGGGGTATACAAGCCTAAGCAAGCTAAGATCATATTCTCCATTTGGGCTAGCAAACTGGTAGAGCAGGGTTGTTTGGCTTATTTTGCTTATATTCGGGATGTTGAGGTTGAGTCTATTCTTGTGGTGTCAGAATTTAGAAAAGTGTTTCCTAATGATTTGCCTGGTATGCCTCCATATAGAGAGATAGATTTCTGCATTAATTTAGAACCTGGTACTCGCCCCATTTCTATCCCTCCATATCGCATGGTTCCGACAGAATTAAGAGAGTTTAAGGCTCAAATCCAAGAGCTTCTTGATAAGAGATTTATTCGTCCTAGTGCTTCCCCATGGGGTGCTCCAGTTTTGTTTGTTAAGAAAAAAGATGGTAGTATGAGAATGTGTATAGATTACCGACAATTGAATAGGGTCACTATTCGAAACAAGTATCTTTTGCCTCGAATAGATGATCTTTTCAACCAATTGTAAGGTGTATCAGTTTTCTCCAAGATTGATCTAAGGTTTGGCTACCATCAGTTGAAAATTAGGCCTGAGGATGTGCCCAAGACGGTGTTTAGAACCCGCTATGGTCACTATGAGTTTCTAGTTATGTCTTTTGGTTTGACTAATGCGCCTGCAACTTTCATTAGTTTGATGAATGGGGTGTTCAAGACATTTCTTGATTCATTTGTTATAGTCTTTATTGATGATATTTTGGTCTACTCGAAATGTGAGGAAGAGCATGCCGACCATCTTTGTAGTGTTTTGGGTGTTCTTTGGAAACAAAGGTTGTATGCGAAATTTTCTAAGTGTGAATTTTGGTTGACTTCTGTTGCATTTTTGGGACATGTAGTTTCAAAGGAAGGGGTAATGGTAGATCCCCAAAAGATTGAAGCAGTTAAGAATTGGATTCGACCAAGTTCTGTGACTGAGATTAGGAGTTTTGTGAGGCTTGCCAGTTATTATCGTCGATTTGTGAAGAACTTTGCTTCTATTGCCACTCACTTGACAAATGTGACAAAAAAGGAGATACCATTTGAATGGACTAAAAAAAGTGAGGAGAGTTTTCAAAAGCTCACGACTCTTTTGACCACTGTACATATTCTAGCACTATCGGCTGAAGGTAAAGATATTATTGTTTATTGTGATGCTTAACATTCTGGTTTGGGCGTTGTGTTGATGCGGGATAAGATTGTTATAGCTTATGCATCGCGTCAATTAAAGGTGCATGAGAGGAACTACCCAACACATGATTTGGAGTTGGCAGCGGTAGTGTTCACTCTTAAGATCTAGCGACATTATCTCTATGGGGTTAAGTGTGAGGTGTATACTGATCATCGTAGTTTGCAACATATGTTCTCTCAAAAGGATCTGAATTTGAGATAGCGAAGGTGGATGGAGTTACTTAAAGATTATGATGTCACCATTCAATACCATCCGGGCAAGGCTAATGTAGTGGAAGATGCTTTGAGTCGAAAAATGGTGAGTATGGGTAGTTTAGCTTGCTTGAGTGTATCCAAGTGACCCTTGGCTAAGGAAATTTAGACCTTGGAGTCTAAGTTCATGCAGTTGGGCATCTCATAAAGAGGTGGGGTGCTAGCTAACATTGAAGTTAGGGACGTTTATTGAAGAGATCAAGGCTAAACAATTTGAGGATAAAATTTTGAATGAACCTAAGAAGAAGACTGTGATTGGTAAGGCACAAGAGACCACTCTTGATGAGAAGGGCGTGCTCAATTTTAAAAGAAGAGTCTGTGTTTCTAGAGTTGATGACTTGATTCAGAAATTGTTGACAGAATCCCATGGTTCGCGGTATTCCATTCATTCGGGTGTGACCAATATGTACCGAGATTTGAAGCGAATTTATTGGTGGTTAGGCATGAAGAAGGATATAGCGGAGTTTGTGGATAAGTTTCAAAATTGCCAACAAGTGAAGTATGAACACCAAAGGCTTGCAGGTTTGCTTCAAAGAATGTCAATTCCGAAATGGAAGTGGGAGAGGATAGCCACAGATTTTGTGGTTGGTCTTCCCAAAACTTTGGGGAAGTTTGATTCTATTTGGGTAGTAGTTGATAGATTGACTAAGTCAGCCCATTTTATTCCGTTAAGAATAAATTATAATGTTGAACAATTGGCTAAAGTTTACGTGAAAGAGATAGTGAGGTTGCATGGGGTGCCCCTTTCTATCATCTCAGACCGTGGTACCCAATTCACATCCAAGTTTTGGAGGAAGTTACATGATGAATTGGGCACACAACTCACTTTTAGTACAACCTTCCATCCACAGACAGACGGGCAGTCAGAGAGGAATATTCAAGTGTTAGAAGACATGTTGAGGCCATGTGTTATTGATTTTGAAGGACATTGGTATAAATTATATCTTTGTGTGAGTTCTCCTATAATAATAGTTATCACTTCATCATTGATATGGCACCATTTGAGGCACTTTATGGGAGGGGATGTAGATAACCCATAGGATGGTTCAAGGCTGGAGATGTGAAACCTTTGGGGGTTAATTTAGTGAAGGATGCTCAAGATAAGGTGAGGAGTATTCAAGCTAAACTCTTAGTTGCCCAAAGTAGACAGAAGAAGTATGCAGACCATAATGTAAGAGATATGACATTTCAGACTGGTGAGAATGTTCTTCTTAAGGTATCACCCATGAAATGGGTGATGAGATTTGGCAAGAAGGCAAACTAAGTCCGCAATACATTGGTCCCTTTAAGGTTCTTGAATGTGTAGGGCTAGTGGCTTATAGATTGACTTCACCTCCTAATCTATCTGGAGTTCATCAGGTATTCCATGTATCCATGTTGAAGAGATATCGTAGTGATGGGGATTACATCATTAAATGGGACTCATTTCTGTTAGACAAAGACCTTAAATATGAGGAAGCACTGATTGCAATTCTTGATCGTGATGTGCGTAAGCTGAGGACCAAGGAGATCAAGTCTGTGAAAGTTCAATGGAAGCATCTTCCAGTTGAGGAAGCTACTTTGGAAACCGAGAGGGACATGTGAGACAAGTGTCCCAAATTGTTCGTCAATTCAGGTGCTACTCAATTCTTTCTTTAGCCTGTTTTTTCTAAGTTTGTCACTCGGGGACGAGTGATGGGTAAATTGGTATCTATTGTAACGACATGTTCCCGTCGTAATAAAAAAGCCAATGGGGAAATATTTTGGGTCGGAAAACTTTTTCGTAGTAACTTGAATTTCCCGACCTAGTCCATATTTGGATGAAATTAGAGTCTGTGAGATCTATGGAAATCTTGTACCAATTGGGTGATCTGATTATGAATTCGATCACATGAGTAGATAGTTAAGACGTTAAGGAATCCATACGACTTTACGGAATTGAATTTCGGTGAGTAGGACTCCCGGAACTGATCTTGGCATGAATGGGTAATTTCTGAGTGTCGTTGGTTGAAGGTATGTTGTAAAATGGGGTCTTGGAATTATTAAAATAACTCACTGTTTTAATTTGTACAAGCCGCTTTGGCAGGGATTTTTGTCGCTAGGGCGGGGCCGCTGTAGCAGGCGAGTGCCACCATGGAGATGCAGGCACGACTTAAAGTCGGAACTAAACCCCTAAAATGTTTTATTATGTAATTTTCGAACTTGAGAGCTAAGGAACGAACCCAGGAGACTTCTCGACCATTTTCCACCATTCTTGAGGCTAAAGGTAAGGTTTTAACACCCCGAATCTATTTTTCGATCCGTAGAACGTAATCTAATGGGTAGTTATCGATGGGGGAGGGTTTTGATCTGGAAATTATGGTGGAAACATCCCTAATTGGGATATTGAGATCAAGGGTTTGATCTAGGGTTGATGGAATTGTTAGTAATTCGAGTAATTAGTGATTGTTTATTGATTTCCATATTATTATGATTGTTTGTAGACAAGATCAAGCGAAACGAATCCGGAAAGGGAAGAATCAAGTTTCTTAGGATTTCAAGCTTGTTTTGAGGTAGGTGATGGCTGTGATTCTATGATTGTGTGATGTATATTTGCTTTTGCTTCGTTATGATATATGTATGTATATATGTGAATGTTGCATTATTGATCACATTGATTTTAAATGAGGATATATGAACGATGAATGCCATGAATCATGATTTGATTGTATGATTATGAGAATGTACTTTGTGATTGTGATTGTGGCTTGTTGAATGGATCGGGTGTTGCGTTCCGACACACTAACTTGGATCGGTTGCCATGTTCCGACATAAATATGGGATCGGTTTCCACGTTCCGACATAAACATTGGATCGAATACCACGTTCCAGTATGTTAACTGTTTGGGTTTGGGTTCCATGAGAGGACCAATGAGTTGACATAATTGTGTATCTTGAGAAATGTGAAATTGTACGTTGTTCTTAAATGATGAGGATACTGTATATGTTCGATGTATGCATGTTTGAAACGACCCCAAAAATGTTCGAAAATGTGCTTCGAAAACACCTATAATTGTAATTTCCATATATCTCAAAATCCGTGCATGATTTTGGAAATTCGACTTCATATTCTTATTCAGGGGGTCAAATTGAGTGGGAAATGGGCTAACCCGAATTTTAGAGCAACCGTATCAAAATTTGAAAATCGCAAAAAATGCGATTTGGAGGGTCAACTTTAAAGGGGCATATCTCTTAGCACACAAGGAACTGGAAGGCCCACAACCTATTAAATTAAATCCCTTTGAGTTAGCTTTCCAACGCACTTGGTTTCACCTCATTCCGAGTTAGCATGAAGGAGTTATAACCATTTTCGTAAAACCTGTCTGTGCAGATTTGCAATTTCCAGTGAGCTTTTTATTTTAGCGGGTTGGGGACGTTTTTTATAAATGTCCCATACTTAGTCATTTTTTTTAACTTCAAAAACACTCTCTAAGCCCTCTCCAAAATTCCACCAAGATCTTCAACCAAATTCAAACATCTCAAGCTCTAATT
>JAJONQ010003147.1:0-20373 GCA_036250385.1 Solanum microdontum | reverse complement strand
TGTGGTGGAACTTAATGAAATTGTAGTTGCAAATAGGATTTCACCTTTGTGCTTTCGTATTGCTCGAGAGAGAGGTCGTAAAACTAAGACTATGATGGCCGGTGGGAGTGGGTCAACATGAGGTTCTGCTCGAGAGAGTGAACCCTAGTCCTACTCCTACACACTCAGCTTGAGAGAGTTAGTGGGCTAAGGCAGAGATTGTTCTTCATGCGGCAAGTGGGTGTCCGAGAGGAACCCATTTGATTCGGGGTAAATTGCGAGAGAGAGAATTTACCCCCACTATAGTCTAGCCTAGACACAAATATTCAACGGATTTATTATCAAAATCATGTACCCAATAGTTTAGTTTACCCCGTATTCCTATCACATCACAAGAATCTCTCTCCTTGATTAGTACACTTTACATTTTTGCTTTTTTTGCTTATTTGTCACAAACCCCCATTGATAATTGACGTTTGCGTCACCCCTTAGATTTAACCGTTGGTTGGGTTACTTTACTATTGTACGATCATAGACACGTGCATTGGAAGTTGTGTCTTGATTACGCAAATATCAAGTTGGAAATATTATTCCAAGATCTTTCCTACATATCTGGAAGCACACCTAACTCATCCTGAGCTACGAGTTATGGTCATTTGAAGTTGACCAAAAACCCATACTTAACATAACTTAACCAATTTTTCATATTTTCATTCCTTCCTAAAATGATTATTTCCAATTCTAACTCTTTCTAGTTCTTTCAAAATAGTGAGATGTTACAATATATCCCCCTTGGGAACATTCATCCTCGATTGAGATTACTCTAAGTAGGCTAAGGGTGTAACATCTAACATTCAGTTCAAACACCCAACAAGCAATGCAAATACAACATGCCAACTTATAAATTAAAGAGTACTAACAAGAGAATTAGTACCTTGATATGGAATTTCTCCGGTCTCAAAGAGATGTGGATACCTCCTCTTCATATCTTCTTTATCTTCCCAAGTAGCTTCCTCAACAAACTGGTTCCTCCAAAGAACTTTGACTGATGCTACTTCCTTAGTCCTCACCTTGCGAACTTGACGATCTAGAATCTGAACCATAATCTCCTCATAAGATAAGCTATCCTTGATCCCAATATTCTCAGTTGGTATGATAAGTAAAGGATCTCCCATGCACTTCTTCAACATGGGAATATGAAATACCGGATGAACTGCTGCTAACTCTTGGGGTAGCTCTAACTCATAAGCTACATTAACAACCCTTTTGGATATTCTATAAGGACCAATATACCAGGGACTAAGCTTCCCCTTCCTACCAAACCTCATAACATCCTTCATGGGTGAAACTTTCAAATATACCCAATCATGTTCTTCAAAATCTAACTCCCTTCACCTAACATTAGTGTAGGATTTCTGACGACTCTGCGCCGTTTTCAACCTCTCTTGAATCACTTTCACTTTCTCCATAGCTTGATGCACTAAGTATGGTCCTATCAACCCTGCTTCACTAACTTCAAAACATCCAATAAGAGATCTGCATCTTCTCCCATATAGAGCTTCATAAGGAGCCATTTGGATGCTAGAGTAGTAGCTATTTTTGTAAGCAAATTCAATAAGGGGTAGGTGATCATACAAATTATCTTTGAAATCAATCATACTGGCCCTCAACATGTCTTCTAAAGTCTAAATAGTACGCTCTGCTTGCCTATTTGTCTGAAGGTGAAAGGTAGTACTTAAGTTCACCTTTGAACCCAAGCCTTTTTTGGAATGAATTCCAAAACTGTGTAGTAAATTGCGCACCTCTGTTTGAAATAATGGAGACCATCACCCCATGAAGTCTTACCACCTCTTGAATATACAACTTAGCATAATCCTCTGCTGAATGGGTAGTCTTTATCGGCAGAAAATGAGCTGATTTTGTCATTCTATCGATAATCACCCAAATGGAATCTTGATGCCTGCGAGACCTTGGTAAACCCGTGATGAAGTCCATATTGATCATCTCCCACTTCCATTCCGGGAGTTCTATATTCTGATCCAAACCACTGGGCCTTTGATGTTCTTTCTTAACTTGTTGGCAATTCGGACACTTAGCAACAAACTCTGCAATGCCCTTCTTCATACTGCTCCACCAATAAACTTCTCTCAAATCACAATAAATTTTTGTGGAACCCGGATGAATGGAATATCTGGAGCTATGAGCTTCCTCGATGATCCTCTCTTGGAGTTCATCCACCCTTGGTACACACAACCTACCTTGATACCTCAATACATTATCCCCCTTAGTTCAAAAGCCAATACTTTTTGCTTACGAACATTGCTTTAATTCAAGCAAAATAGGATTTTGGTCTGGCTTCTCTTTTACTTCTGACACTAATATGATTCAGCCCCATTCATCACCATTACTCCTCCTTCTGTGGAATCCATTAGTCGGATTCCCAATCGTGCAAGTCTATGCACATCTTTCGCTAACTCTCTCTTTCTTCCACAACATGGGTGGTACTACCAATAGACAGCCTACTTAAAGCATCAACAACAACATTAGCCTTACCTGGTGATAAAGAATACTCATGTCATAATCCTTGAGTAATTCTAACCACCTCCTTTGTATGAGATTAAGCTCTTTCTGAGTAAACACATACTGAAGACTCTTATGATCGGTGAACACATCCACATGCACACCATAAACATAATGGCACCATATTTTCAAAGCAAATTCTATGGTAGCCAAATCTAGATCATAGGTTGGGTAGTTTTTATCATGAACTTTCAACTGTCTGGAGGCATAAGCTATAACTTTGCCATTCTGCATTAACACGCAACCCAAACCAACTCTAGACACATTACAATACACAACAAAGCCTTGCGTACCTTCTGGTAAGGTCAATACTGGGGCAGTAGTCAACCTCTTTTTCAATTCCTGAAAGCTTTTCTCACAAGCTTCAGACCATTGAAACTTCACGATTTTCTGAGTCAACTTGGTCAAAGCAGACGAAATAGATGAGAACCCCTCTACGAACCTTCTATAATATCCAGCCAAACCCAAGAAACTCCTAATATCAATTGGAGATGTGGGTGTGGGCCAATTCTGCATTGCCTCTATATTCTGAGTATCAACTTTAATTCCCTCTCCAGACACAATGTGGCCTAAGAATGCCACAAAATCAAACCAAAACTAACACTTAGAGAACTTGGCATTAACTCTCTATCCTTTAAAGTTTGAAGAACTATTCTGAGATGACTAGTATGATCTTCTTCATTCCTTGAATAGATTAGTATGTCATCAATGAATACAATAACAAACATATCCAAATAAGGCTTGAATACTCTATTCATAAGGTCCATGAATGTTGCAGCCGTATTGGTCAAACCAAATGACATAACTAAGAACTCATAATGACCATAATGGGTCCTGAATGTTGTCTTTGGAATATCACATTCCCTTACCATCAACTGATGGTAGCCTGATCTGAGGTCTATTTTACAGAAACAAGTATCACCCTGAAGCTAATTGAAAAGATCATCCATTCTCGGAAGAGGACACTTATTCTTGATGGTAACCTTGTTCAACTGGCAGTATTCTATACACATCCTAAGGGAACCATCTTTCTTTCTCACAAATAAAACCGGAGTGCCCCAAGGTGAGACACTTAGTCAAATGAAACCTTTATCTAGGACATCTTTTAATTGCTCTTTTAGCTCTTTCAACTTTGTTGGTGCCATTCTATATGGCGGAATAGATATAGGACGAGTATTTGGAAGAATGTCTATGCCGAAGTCTATTTCTCTCTTAGGAGGGACTCCGGGAAGATCATCAGGAAAGACTTATGGAAACTCTTTTACTACTGAAATTGACTCCATATGAGGTATCTCAACACTAGAGTCATTAACTCGGACTAAGTGATAGACACACTGATGAGTCAACAAATTGGACTCATTTAGGGCTTTATTTTAATTGAAATGATGTCCTCAAATGCTTATTTATTCTAAATATCTGATGAAACACTTTAAGTTTCAGGTATTTGAAGTTTTAGTGGAAGCATGGAAACTTAGGCGCAAAAAAGAATACAAAGGTTGAAAAGAATGAAGAAGCTGAAGCCTGAGCATCGCCAAGCACGCTTGGCGATTCTCCGAAGGGACGCACTCCGCCCTTTGTTCCAGTATGTTTGAAGGAAAGGATCAAGTCGGCAAAAAAGGGAGCAATCGGCGCATCACCGAGCAGTTCCGCGAAGCAGTACTATGTCGCCCAATGACATAGAGCACAACGATACTGAAGGTTGGTGCAAGATGACGATGAACTACACCAAAGGGTGAATCGCCGAGTTAATCGATGATTTCGACTAACCTCGCCAAGTAATCTGCCAGCACTATTTTTTGAAGTCAATAAATACTAAACTCTTTATTAATTTTTAGAGAGAGTTGAATAATTATTATAATTTTCACATAGAGTAGTAGTTTTATTGTTGCTCTGAGTTTGGAGTGGATTTTGGAAACTTGAAGAAGAAGAGGATTTCATCTCCAAGGATTTGAACTTGGGTCTCTTGGATTCTTCATTCTTGGCCTATAACAAGACTTAATTCTTCATACCCATTTGAATGCAAGCAGATTTAGGTATACATTTCTATCTCTTGATGTGTGGCTAAAAACCCCCATTCTTGGGCTGTGATTTAGCAAATATGTGTTGATATTATTGTTGGGTCTTGTTTGTTGATAGGTTAGATGTATTTTATTGGTGATTTCACCTAGTGGTTGTGGTTTAATTTAATGGGTTTGTAGTTGCAAATACAAAACCACCCATGTGTTTTCGGCTTGGTCAATCGAGAAGTCGTGAAACCAAGACCGCTAGACTGATGGCCTAAGGAGTAGGTTGACATGAGGTTCATCCTGAGAGGGTGAGCCCTAGTCCCATATCCTAACACTCAGCTCGAGAGAGTGAGTGGGTAAGGCGTAGGCTGGCCTTCATGCGGCAAATGGGTGTCCGAGAGGAACCCATTTGAAACGGGGTATGTTGCCCGAGAGGGAAGTTATTTCCATCTAAAGCTTAGCCTAGTCACTATTAACTTACAAATTTCCTATCAAAAGCATGTACTCAGCGATTTATATCAATTTATATTGCGGTCAAACCCCAAGAACTTCTCCTCATACTTGATCTTCCGTTTAAATTTTGTTCTTTTTATTACACTTGTGACAAAACCCCCAAATCGATATTTGACACTTTTGTGTCCCCTTTTAATTTACAATGTTTTTAATCGTTAATATATTTAGCTACAACTAGTTAGAACTAAATTTTATTTTTCTATAAATTCTCAAAACCACTCCCTTGGGACACGACCCCAACCCTTGGTTGGGTTACTATATTATCGACGATCGTAGACACTTGAATCGGAAATAGTGTCGTTGGTCACGATAAACATCAAAATGGCACCGCTGCTGGGGAGTGGTGTTATTTGAAATATTTTAGATTAATAGAATTTTTGTTTTTCTTAGTTGTAGTCAGCTAACTTAATCTTGAGTTTCGTTTTGAGTATTTGTGTGTCACGATAGGACATATGAGTGCAAACAGGGAGATTAGTTGCCAAGCAGGTCACCCAACGGGTGATGCTTTTCATCGAGATGACATCGATGATGCTAATAGTGTTTATAACCCTGCCCATATGGGAGAGATGCGTGCAATCTACATGCCACAAGCTTACGGAAATGTAGAGTTTGAAGTTAACAGCGCAGCACTCCAGCTCATACGTTCAAGAAGTTTATTTGGAGCGTTAGAGCATGAAGATCCGCACGAACATATACAAAGATTTATGGAAGTGTGCACCCCTTTGTCGTTCAAGAATCTATCTCAAGAGTCCATACGGCTTCGCTTATTTCCATTTTCACTGACTGGGGGAGCTACTAAATGGTTAGTCAAGCATCCAAACAACTCCATCAAATCATGGGAGGAGCTGGTTATGGCATTTCATGAAAGATTCTTTCCCCCGTCAAGAATGATGAAACTGAGAGACATTCAAAATTTCAAGCAAAAAGAGGGTGAACCACTTCATGAATCATGGACAAGGTTCAAGAGATTTTTGCGTACATGCCCAACACATGGACTGCTAGGTGAATTTTTTCTCCAATACTTTTGCCGTAGTCTGGATTCTGTTAATAAAGGGATAGCCAATCAATTGGTGCAAGGAGGAATAATGCTACAATCATTTGAAGTAGCCTCATTCCTCCTAGGTGGTATGACTAAAGCAAACCAGGCATGGTACACTAAGGATGATCAAGTTTCCCCGTTGTACTTTCGATTGATGCGAGAACAGATCGAAAAAGAAAGGGAAAGAGACGAAAATATCAAGAAGATGTTATCTCAATTGGAAATTCCACAAGAACATATGAAGGGGACACATGAAGTATTTCAAGTTGAGGAGGGTTCTCCTTCCGATTATCCAAGACCGGGGGAGAATAAAGGTTGGAACTCCAGAAGATACGAGGAGGGCTTCTACCTATGCTATCAACCGCGGGGCTTAAATCAAGGTTGGAGCTATTATAAGGGTGAAGAACCAAGGAAATATTAGCAAGATTGGGTTGAGAAGGATGATCATGAGGAGGACCATACTCACTTGAGTGGAAGTCTGAAATCTAAAGGGAGTGCAAGTAGTCCTCGGGTAAATGATTTATTATCGCACATACTCGATAAAGCTGAGGGCTTTGATGATTTGCTTAAAGGGATGAAAGATGATTTTTCATCATTGAACAGTAAAGTGAATTCTCATGCTGAGGCCATCAAAATGCTGGAAGGTTAATTGAGTCTATTAGCAGCTCAATTAACGTCCAAAATACCGATGAAAGATGTTGAAAGAGAGCTGGATGTGGTTACCCATAGCGGTAAGGTGGCAGTAGGAACTATGATGGAAAATGAGGATCCTCAAAATCATGAAGAGAACCAAGGTGTGGAGGAACAAGAAATACCTATTCGACAAAACCTTACCAAAGAACCACAGGAGGAAGAAGAGCAACATCTTCAAGTTCCAAAAGCCATGCACCCTTGACCTAAGATACCTCCACTATTTCCCCAATGTTTGAAAAAGAAGAATGAAGATGAGAGTTCAAAAAAAATTGTTAGTATTTAAGAACTTACCAATTAACCTTCCTCTGGTGGAAGCATTGTTGGAGATGCCGGGATACGCCTAATTCATGAAAGAGCTGGTTACAAAGAAAAGGAGCTTGGATTATGAATTGATTGAGGTGCCCCATAGTTGCAATGCATTTATGACAAATGATTCAATCACTAAGAGAGAAGATCCTGGGGCATTCATAATCCCGTGGACAATTAGCATGCTCCAATTCGCTAAGGCTTTGTGTGATTTAGGATCAAGCATTAACTTGATGCCTTATGCAATATACAAGCAACTTGGTTTGGGTGAACCAAAGGCAACCGCAATAAGACTCCTTATGGCTGATCGATCAATCAAGCACCCAGTGGGGATACTCTATGTCATATTGGTAAAAGTAGATCGGTTCATCTTTTCAGCTGATTTTGTGATTCTAGATTGTGAGATCGATGCTGACATCCCCATCAATTTGGGAAGACCATTCTTAGCTACCGGGAGAGCATTGGTGGATGTTGAAAGCGGGAAATTGAAGTTCTGTGTAAACAATGATGAGGTGACCTTTAATAACTGTAGATCCATGAAGCAACCAAGTAATATCCATGTGGTGTCTATTGGGGATGTGATAGATGAGGCAGTGGCAAGTGTGAGCCATTTAATGCGCAAGAATGAACCGCTTGAATTTGTACTTGCCAATGATGATGAATCTGAAGTTCAAGGCTATGAGGAAGTGGTAGTCGCCTTATCAGGGTTAGGAGTAAACTCAAGGAATCTAATCAAGTTGGATATTGACCTTAAAAACAAAGAAAGTCCTCCTGCAAAGCCATCAACAGAAGAACCACCGAATCTGGAGTTAAAATCCCTACCCTCTCATCTCAAATATGCCTTCTTAGGAGCTAATATTACTTTACTAGTGATTATCACAGCCGATTTTCTTGAAAGGCAGGTGCAATTGCTCATTGAAGTACTGCGGAAGCATATAAAAATGATTGGATGGACAATAGCCGATATAGTAGGAATTTGTCCTGGCATCTGCACTCACAAGATTCGGCTTGACAGTGAATGTAAACCCAGTGTGGAGCATCAACGGAGATTGAACCCTCCAATGCAAGAGGTGGTGAAAAAGGAGATCATCAAGTGGCTAGATGCGGGAGTGATCTACCTTATTGCGGTTAGTAAGTGGGTAAGTCCGGTGCAATGTGTACCGAAAAAAAGGAGGTATAATCGAGTCCCAAATGCAAAAGGGGAACTTGTGCCGACAAGACTAATCAGGTGGAGACTATGCATGGATTATCGGAAGCTTAACTCATGGACCGAGAAAGGCCACTTCCCAATGCCCTTTATGGACCAGATGCTTGACCGATTGTCAGAAAGGGGGTGGTATTGCTTTTTAGATGGGTATTCCGGTTACGATCAAATCTCTATTGCGCCAAAAGACCAAGAGAAAACCATTTTTACCTACCCTTATGGAACATTTGCATTCAAAAGAATGTCATTCGAGCTGTGTAATGCCCCGACAACATTCCAGTGTTCCATGTTAGCTATTTTTGCGGATATGGTCGAAGACTCTATGGAGGTATTCATGGACGACTTCTTAGTTGTACGGGACACATTTGAGGAATGCTTGACACACTTAGGACAGGTGCTCCAAAGATGCGTGAATACAAATCTGGTTCTCAATTGGAAAAATATCACTTTATGGTGAAAGAATGTATCGTTCTTGGGCACAAGGTGTCGCAAAAGGGGCTGGTAATTGACAAGGCAAAAATTGAGGTCATTGAGAAATTACCCTCGCCGATTTCAGTGAAGGGTGTTTGCAGCTTCTTGGGTCATACAGGGTTTTACAGAAGGTTCATTAAAGACTTCTCAAAGATTGCACTCCCATTATGCAAACTCTTAGAGAAGGAAGCGAAATTTTATTTTAATGATGTTTTTATGGTTGCATTCAATGTTTGAAGGAGAAACTAATATCCACCCTGATTTTCATCAGCCCTAATTGGTCCGAATCTTTTGAATTAATGTGTGATGCTAGCGGTATGGCATTGGGGGTCGTGTTGGGGCAGAAGCGCAACAAACTATTTCACCCAATTTATTACGCAAGCAAGACTCTGAATAGTGCCCAACCAAATTATACGGTCACTGAACAAGAATCGCTTGCAGTAGTCTATGCATTTGAAAAGTTCCGGGCATACTTACTAGGCACCAAAGTAATCCGACACACCGATCATGCTGCACTCTGTTACTTGCTGGCCAAGAAAGATGCAAAACTACGATTGATAAGGTGGGTACTACTATTACAAGAATTTGATTTTGAGATGAGAGACCGAAAAGGATGCGAAAATCAAGTAGCTAAGCATTTATCAAGGTTGTAAGTAAGGGAAAATGTTGAGCAGGAGGTCGACATAGACGACTCATTCCCCGATGAACAGGTGTTTGCAATATCTTTCAAACATACGCCATGGTATGCAGGTTTTGCAAATTACATTATGTGTGGGCTGATACCGGATGAGTTGACCTTTTACCAACAGAAGAGGTTCATGTTTGATGTTAAAAAGTATTTTTGGGATGAACCATACTTATTCCGAGAGTGTGCGGACCATGTCATTAGAAGGTGTATTACGGAAGAAGAAGTGGTCGAAATTATTCATGCTTGCCATATATCTCCAGTGGGAGGTCACCATGGTAGTATTCGCACTGCCGCTAAAGTTCTATAGAGTTGATACTACTGGTCGTCTCTCTACAAGGATGCACATGAGTTTGCGAAAAAATGCCCTATATGTCAGCAGCAAGGCGGAGTGTCTAGAAGACATGAATTACCTCTCACTCCTATTTTAGAGGTCGAGCTATTCGATGTATGGGGGATCGATTTCATGGGCCCATTTGTGAGCTCATTTGGAAATAAATATATCCTCGTGGCTGTAGATTATGTCTCCAAATAGGTATAGGCCATCTCCCTTCCAAACAACGAAGGAAAAAGTGTTGTCCAATTTCTGAAACGCTATATTTTCGCAAGATTTGGCACTCCTAGGGCAATCATTAGCGATGGGGGGTCTCACTTTTGCAATAGGTGGTTTTCAATGGCAGTGAGCAAAGATGGGGTGAAACAGAAGGTAGCAACCCGATATCATCCCCAAACAAGTGGCCAGGTCGAAGTGTCAAATCCGGAAATCAAAAGCATCCTGGCAAAGACAGTTAATGCCAACAAAACTAACTGGTCTAGGAAACTTGATGATGCACTATGGGCATATCGGACTGCTTATAAGACACCTATCGGTATGTCTCAATATCAGTTGGTTTATGGTAAGGCTTGTCATTTGCCCGTCGAGCTAGGACACAAGGCATTGTGGGCTATGAAGGCCTTAAATTTGGACTGGTCAAAAACATCAAGGGAGAGGTTAGAATAGTTGAACGAACTGGATGAATTTAGACTCAAATCGTATGAAAGTTCAGCCATCTACAAAGAAAAAATGAAGAAATGGCATGATGCTCGAATACTCAAGCGGAACTTCAAGGTAGGAGATTGGGTTTTGTTATACAACTCTCGACTTAGGCTCTTTCCCAGAAAGCTCAAATCCAAATGGTATGGACCTTTCAGAGTAACACGAGTGTTCACCAATGGTGCCATAGAAATTGAAGATTAGGAAGGACCTTCATTTAAAGTGAACGGTCAACGTCTGAAATTATATTTTGGGGATTGTCAAAAAATTTCTTTGGTTGAAGTGGTGTATTTAGAAGATGCCTGAAGGCGCTGCTGCGTCGTGCCACGACTTTAACTAAGGCGTTGTTTGGGAGGCAATCCAAAACTAGGTATTACTTTCTTTTGCTTTGATAAAATAATGGTATGTTGATTGTGCAGATGGAAGTATGAAGAGTGAACAAAAAGTGCAGATAGGCGAGTGATGAATCCAATCGGCGAGTCACCGAAAGGGTCGGCGAATCTGACCTTATTCGTCGTTTCACTCTAGACATCGTCAACATTAGAGTCTATAAAACTCGGCGAGTGTTGGAAATCATTGGCGAATCGTCGACCATGTAGGCGATCACGATGGAAACTGCCGTTTGGAACCCCGTAAACCAGAGGTTCTGTAAACTTTGACAGAGAAACCACACAGTCGGCGTTCCGCAGAGTGATTGGTGAGTTTGACTAACGTCGCCCAGTGGACGGTCTTTGCAAACCAAAGGTTTAAAAGTCCCCACTTCATTTACTTTCCCTTACTTTTATCTGTTCAAATCCCACACCTGCACTATAGTTTTATATTTCTAGCACTTCTGGAGTATTTTGATTCATTGGTTTGTGCGCGGATTTGGATTGTATTGCCGCCTAGCTTATCGGTAGTATTTCAATGAGTACAAAAGGTTAGTTCCTTAATAACCGTAATTATTTCATCAACCACTAATATTGCATAGATAGGACATTTCTTAACCTCCCTCCCTATTTTTCTTTATTCGACATTTCGACTTCTGTGTTATTTGCATTTGAGGACAAATATCTTTTAATTGTGGTGGGGTGAGGCCCACACATTTTGTGTTGATAGTCATGTTTTGTGTTTATATTTGGGTTGTTCTTTTTTTTATATTTGTGTTTTATTTGTTTCTGTGGATGTTTGAGCTTGAGGCTCCATTTATTTTTAATTACAAAATGATTTTGACCCCTTTTGAAATTTTTTGAATTTTTCAAACTTTTTTGCCACCCCTCGTGAGTTGAATGTGGCTATTCTTTTGCAAAATTTTGAAGCTCAATTTCGATCAACACCGATGACTTGAATAGTGCTCTCTATTGAACGAACATGAATGTACGGCTACGATGAGACCAAATGAAGTTTCATAGATAATATGTGAACTTTTTGCATCACGTTGTGATTAGCCATTTATCGAATTGATTCTCTTGTAATGACTGTTGCACACTAGCGAAAGTGTGTGGTCTTGTTTGACTTAAGTGTCAATGTCTTGTGTGATGAGCTTACTTTGAACCTTGCATGAATAAATCTAGAATTTTCCTTGTTAGTCTGATTGATTTAGTAAGGTGTGCTCTTGAAATGATCTTAGGCAACTTTTGAAGAGTGTGAGCCAAATTTGACATATACCTCTTTTGTGGCCTACCCGTGAGCGTGTGAAACTCTCTTGAACACCCTTTGATCCTTACCTTTCTTTGAAAGAAACTTGATGAACCCTAGACCTTACTTGATCCACTACCTATAATCCTCTTGATTTGTGGTTTAGTGAATAGCCAACTTAGGCCAAAATCCTAAGTTGGGGGTGTGGTGAAAAAGAAAAAGGAGAAGTCAAGATGTGCAAGAAAAGTCTCCCTTAACCCATGGTGTTGCGGAAAAATGGAAACCCCCTATATAAAAAAAAGAATGAAAAAGAAAAGTTGTGGAATAAAAGTACAAAAGAAATTGGGTTTCCAAGCAATCCATGGAGATGAATAAAAAGAAAACTTAAAATCACTAGAAAACGAATTGATTAAGGAAAAGAATGGGATGCCTTCAGAATACCACATCTCATGAGGAAAAAGTCATTGAGCCTAAATGACCATACCTTTGCACTCATCCTCATTACAAGCCTTAGAAAGACTTTTTTGATCTTGAGTAATCCAAACTGAAGATCGATCGGAAAATAAAGGCAAGCCTATGGGTGAAAACATGCATTGTGTTCCTCTTTTTTTAGTGTGAGCGTTGCATTTGATTCCTAATCTTGAATTGATTAACCTATGTGTGTTAATATGGAATCATTCTTTATGTGAGGGCATTTAGATACTTTTTTTTTAGCTTGAACTTGCACAAGTAGCAAGTATAGCGAGCATGAGAATCTTTGGTAATGGTGTATCACAACTTGAATCTTTGAGTACACAACTGATCCTTGCATAAGTAAATTGAGTCTTGTTGTGTGCATTCATGATTGAGTCTTGCGTAGCACTGTTTGAGACACCCTTTTTGAACGGCTGAACTTGAGTTTGCTTGAGGACAAGTAAAAGTTTAAGTTGGGGGTGTTGATGAGTCCACAAATTGGACTCATTTAGGGATTTATTTTAATAGAAATAGTGTCCTCAAATTCTTATTTATTCTAAATATCTGATGAAAACACTTAAGTTTCAGGTATTTGAAGTTTCAGTGGAAGCATGGACACTTAGGCGCAAAAAGGAACAAAAAGGCTGAAAAGAACGAAGAAGTTGAAGCCTGAGCATCACCAAGCACGTTTGACGATTCGCTGAAGGGACGAACTCCGCCCTTTGTTTCAGTATGTTGAGCCCTGAAAGAAAGGATTAAGTCGGCGAAAAAAGGAGCAGTTGGCGCATCGCCGAGCAGTTCCGCAAAGCAGAACTATGTCGCCCAATGACACAGAGCACAACAATGGTGAAGGTTAGTGCAAGATGGCGACGAACTACACCAAAGGGCAAATCGCCGAGTTAATCGGCGATTCCGACTTACCTCACCAAGCAATCCGCCAACACTATTTTCTGAAGTCTATAAATACTAAACTATTTATTAATTTATAGAGACAGTCGAACAATTATTATAATTTTCACATAGAATAGTACTTTTATTTTTGCTCTGAGTTTGGAGAGGGTTTTGGAAACTTGAAGAAGAAGAGGATTTCATCTCCAAGGATTTGGACTTAGGTCTCTTGGATTCTTCATTCTTGGCATGTAACAAGACTTAATTCTTCATACCCATTTGAATGCAAGCTCATTTAGGTATAAATTTCTATCTCTTGATGTGTGGCTAAAAACCCCCATTCTTGGGGTGTGATTTAGCAAATATGTGTTGATATTATTGTTGGGTCTTGATTGCTGATAGGTTAGATGTATTTTAATGGCGATTTCACCTAGTGGTTGTGGTTTAATTTAATGGGTTTGTAGTTGCAAATACAAAACCACCCATGTGTTTTCGGCTTGCTCAAGAGAGAGGTCGCGAAACCAAGACCGCTAGACTGATGGCCTAAGGAGTGGGTCGACATGAGATTCAGCCCGAAAGGGTGATCCCTAGTCCCATATCCTAACACTCAGCTCTAGAGAGTGAGTGGGGTAAGGCGTAGGCTAGCCTTCATGCGGCAAATGGGTGTCCGAGAGGAACCCACTTGAAACGGGGTAAGTTGCCCGAGGGAACTTATTTCCATCTAAAGCTTAGCCTAGTCACTATTCACTTACAAATTTCTTATCGAAATCATGTACTCAGTGATTTATATCAATTTATATTGCGGTCACACCCCAAGAACTTCTCCCCATACTTGATCTCCCATTTAAATTTTGTAGTTTTTATTATACTTGTGACAAAACCCCCAAATCGATATTTGACACTTTTGTGTCCCCCTTTAATTTACAATGATTTTAATCGTTAATATCTTTAGCTACGACTAGTTACAACTAAATTTTATTTTTCTATAAATTCTCAAAACCACTCCCTTGGGACACGACCCTTACCCTTGGTTGGGTTCCTATATTATCGATGATCTTAGACACTTGAATCGGAAGTAGTGTCGTTGGTCATGATAAACATCACACACCCCTTGGAAACTAACTTTTTCGCCCGAAGGTACAAAATAAAATGACCCTTAGGCACTGATGAACTGCTACTCCACTCTATAACTGGCTCATTAGGAATTTAAACCTAACAACTCGAGTTCTACAATTAATGGAGGCATAACAAGCATGAATTCAGTCCATACCAAGAATTACATCGAAAGCTACCATGTCTAACTCAACTAAATCAGCCATGGTATTCTTGTGATTGATGGAAATGACACAATCACGATATACTCGCTCAGCTAGAATAGACTCCCCAACAGGTGTAGAAACGCAAAAGGGCTCACAAAGTTTCTCAGGAAGAACATCAAAATTATTTGCAATATAAGAAGTCACAAAAGATAAACTTTCTCTTGTCTTGGGTCTAGCAAAGCATAAACATCAAGAGTAAAGACTTTGATTATACCAGTGACAACAACTGGAGAATTTTCTTGCTCTTGACGACTAGTGATCACATAAAGGCAGTTTGCTCCTCTAGGTGCAGCCCTGTCTAGTGGAGCAACTAATAAAGATTGGGCTCTATTGCCCTGATTCCCATTACATTGGCAGTTCTTAGGGCACTCTTTAATTTCAGGAAGTGACCCTCTTGTCCATACTTGAAACAACCTGTGGAGCCATCGCGACATTTACCTGGGTGGATTCTACCATATTTATCACATTCACAAGCCCAGTTACCTCTTTCTGCCACACTACCTTGAGATTGGGCAGGTCTAGCACTAAAGTGCTGTGAATTCTGACTATTGTACTCACCTTTATTTCTGGGTGCAGGTGCACTAGTAGATGATAGAGCATGTCCCTTTTGCTTTTGTGTGAAAGAAGACTGGTTCACATTATTTCTTTGTTGCCGGACTCATTCCTTAACGTCTTAGCCTTCTTATTTCTGAATTCCTTTCTATACCTCAGATTCTCTTCCTCAACCTATTGCACATAGACCATCAACCTTTCTATATCTATGTCACCTATAAGCATTGCAGCCTTACCTTCCTTACTCGACAGACGAGATAGCCCAGCAACAAACAAACTCATTATACTCCTCATATCCGCAACCATATCCGGAGCATAACGGGATAGTTGGGTGAACTTCAACCCATACTCACGAATGCTCAAAGAATCCTTCTTAAGTGTGAGGAACTCTCGTACCTTGGTCTCTTTCAGTTCTCGGGGAAAGAAATGCCCCAACAAGGCCTCCTCAAAACAAGCCCAACTTGCAGGTAGTGTTCCCTCAGCTCTACCCTTCTTCCACTAGTCAACCCAAATACTAGCAACATTCTCAAGTTGATACGCAGCTAGTTCTACTCGCTCAGCATCAACAACGTGCATAACTTTAACTACCTTTTGCATCTCCTCAATAAAGTTCTCTAGATCCTCAGTAGTGTTTGAACCAGTGAAACTTGGAAGATTCATCCTCAAGAACTCACGAATCATCGAAGTATCATTCCCTTTCTGTCGGTTCTCTCTCAGCCCGGCTTGGTTGGTCACATCTTGACTCAACATTCTTATCGCTTCCCTGAAACTCAGCATTAGAAACTCTCCTTGGGGTTGCATTTCAGATGCATTGGGTACCCCTTGCTCCTCAACATTATGCTTAGCAGGACGACCTCTAACAACTCTTCGTGGAGGCATGATTAACTGAAAAACACGCGCAAGCACGAATTAGAAAGAGACTTTTAGATATCAAAATCTAACGCACGAAATGAGTGTGAAAGAAGTGAGATAATTTCCTAAATGTTGCAGCCTCCTAATTACAGATGTGGTGCGCTTCACACCAATAACTAGGACTCTATAGACACGGCTTCATAGACTCCCTAGGACTCTTGAACTCTGTGCTTTGATACCAAGTTTGTCACCCCCCAAGCATACACCCTAGGCAGGACTGGCACTCGAGAACCATTGTTGGCCCCAAACGAACCCTTGACCTAGCTTACTTACTCAATGGAAGACTATAAGCATTATTACAGTGATAAAATGCACTTCTACTCAACTTTTTAATAAAATAACTTAGAACGTTTAAAGATCAAACATTCAACTTGGACAAAATGGCAAATCAAGTCTTAACATATGAAATAACAATGTAAATACAATTGAACTACTAACTGTCTATGAAACCTCTAGAACAAGGAAGGATGCCGGGACAAGACCCCCGATCATCCTAACAACTGAAATAGTGAAAGCAAATGATAAAAGGAGTCCTCCGGAAAGCAAAGAGGCTCACCAACTGACTCTGATGGCACAACTTGATCAACGGGGCCCTGGATGCTGATCTTGATTACTTGTGTCTGCATCATTAAAAGATGCAGGCCAAATGACATCAGTACATTGAATGTATGAGTATGCGAGGGGAATACTAAACATAACATAATCTTGAAAGAAATCTGAAAGAAACACTTACCTTGGCTTTACTCAACTCATGAATAACTTAACTCAATATAAAGCAATAATACGCATGCATTATATATAAATCTTTTTAAAATAGTAGAAATGAGCTCAGTCTGTTAAAGAAAATGCAATAACAACTCAGCTTACTCATACAATAAAGTAATGTAATACTATGGGAGTTTCTCTAATCGACAAATACCACTATGAGCCTAAGTGGTGATACATTTTCTTACCCACACTGCCAGAACTGTCCTATATTTTTCTGTCATATAGAGCGCCTTAACTAAGTGGACCTACTAGTCTATGCTAAAAAGCACTTAAGGAATCATCTAAAAAGGATGATCATTTACTACCCATGATGGCTACATGGCTTATGGAGAATTGAGTTATTATGAACTCGCATCCCCATATCGGTGTGCAATACTACTCCCAAAAATATACTTAGCTCATATGTTTTTAAAACAAAACTTCTTTCTCTGTTTAGAGATAATTAATCAAAACTTAGCTTAAAAGCTCTCTTGGAAATCGGTGTTTCCCTTCTTGCTCAAATGAGAAAACATTTTTAACTCTTGGGAATACTTAGTTCCCATATAATCTTTGAAGAAATAAACTTTACTCTTACTCTTTCCTCAACTCAAAGCTTAAGTCTTAAAACAAAGTTAAAACGTTTGCAAAAGACTTTTGGAAAACCTTATGAACTTCTCTTAACTTGACTCTTACTTCTTTTAACTTGACTCTTACTTCTTTTAACTTGACTCTCAACTTTCCTTGAATTGAATTATGGATTCAAGGATTGTGATTTGTGATAGGAACGATCTGATGATGTTTAGGAGTGTTTTTAGATAGTTAAACATGAGGAAAGATCAAGAAATCACTGTCTGGAGAGTAGTCCGCGATGCGGAGATGTATTCAAAATTTGATCGCGAAAATAATTTTTGAGGCAGAACTGTCCGTGACCGCTCTGCGACGTGAGGAAGAACTCTGCGAAACTGGGGGGCAGGTCCACGACGCGGCTTGGAGCAACAGATTTGCCCTACTTTTTCCTTCTTCGTTTTCCCAACCCCAAATCGTGTAAACTCGGTTATTTTCCCCAAATTCTCTTAAGATTCATATACCCAGAAAATGTATCTAAGAACCTAACTCAAAAAAACTCTATAATTCGACGTAAAGATCTCAGAAACTTCTCAATCTCAGCCCAATTCAAGAACGACATCAAATTCAAGAATACAAATCAACAACATCAAACTCTCAACCCTTTTAGGACGAATTCACACTGAAATAAACATGTTTGGCACGTGGGTGAACGAACCCAACATTATGAAAGGCTCACATACCTCGTAGGGATCACCCCTTGACGAAATCCACAAGCGATTCTTGAAGAACTTGATGATTCTTGCTCTTTTTCCTCTTTTCTCCTCTCCTTTTCTCTTCTCTCAAAATCCTAACTTAGTTTTCAAAAGCATAATCTGACCAAGTTCAGTTTAGACCCCAATTAAACTCCTAAAAACGAAATAAAGTAATTTGGTAAGAAAAAGACCAAACTACCCTTCAAAAATCTGGATTACACTTTCCTTATTTGAACAGCCCAACTTCCAATAGGCATATCTCACTTATACAAACACAGAATCGTGCAAACTCGACGGTGTTAGAAATATTATTCCAAGATCTTTCCTACGATATCTGGAAACACACCTAAATCATCCTGAGCTAGGAGTTATGGTCGTTTGATGTTGACCAAAAACCCATACTTAACATAACTTAACCAATTTTCCAGATTTTCATTCTTTCCTAAAATAACTATTTCCAATTCTAACTCTTTCTAGTTCTTTCAAAATAGCGAGATGTTACAATTGGTTCCTTCCTTCCTTATTTGTGATATTACTGCAATCAAAGTAGTTTAATTGTTAATTATCAAAATCCATGAGTATTCGGGAGGCTAACAATCTCCTCCTTTTTTATAATGAAAATTAATCCACAAAATAAATAAGATATCAAAAGATATAATGATTTATTTCATGAGACTTCCTGAAGCTCCCCATGTTTGCTTGCATAGCCCCCCCTGTCTATATGCGCTTATCCCTGTTATTTTGTGGATACAAATCTCCCCCTTTGGCATAATAGAAAAAATACACATAGATGTACAGTAGATAGATATTCATAATAAAACCAAAAATATAAAGGAGTTTAGAGGGGCATAGTACACCCTTAGAGTAAAAAACCAGAGAGTTTTAGGAACAGACCCTATTGAAATAGTGTCTTAAAAGAAAGAACAAAAGAACAGGAAAATCAATAATCTCCAAGGAAGTACTTGAGAGTGTTGAGAGCGTTTCTGCAGAAGGTATAATAGGAGCACTTAATATTCTTGGAAAGGTTTGAGTGGGAGTTTTGAACAGAAACCTCAAGATAAGTGTTGGCTGAGCTGACTCCAGCTTTTAGAGAGTCGTCTTCCTTGATTAATTGGGGTCTTGAAGAGATTCCGGTCCGTCTTCCAATCCCAATAATCATGCCTTTATATCATCAGTGTCCTTCATCAGTTGTCCAGTAAAATCAACGGAAATCCTTGTGGGTTTGATAACTTATGTACTGGATTTCACAGAATCCTTTTTGTGCCATTTATCACCAACTAGCATATATTCCATACTAGAGAAATGGAGCTTGAGATATCTGTAGAGGCGTTCTCCCAAGGGGAAGATGGGGTGCTTTGTTATCAAGGTCGTTTGTATGTTCCCAATGTAGATGACTTGAGGGAGAAAATCTTATTAGAAGCCCATAGTTCTCGGTATTCCAATTCACCGGGAGCCACCAAGATGTACAGTGACTTGCAGGAGGTCTACTGGTGGAATGGGATGGAAAAGGATATTGCAGAATTTGTGGCTAAATGTCCTAATTGTCAACAAATGAAAGTTGAGCATAAAAAGGCGGGAGGTTTATCCTAAAATATAAGTATTCCTACTTGGCAGTGAGAAAATTTGAATATGGACTTTATTGTTGGTTTAACTCGCACACGGCGGTGATGAGTCGGGAATTTTGACTGATTTAAGGCTTATTATTCAATGAATTAGTGTCCTCAATACCTACTTTGTGCTCATAACTGATGTTAATGTGTTGATATGCAACAATGAAGTGTAGGTGGTCGATAACAAGTATATACCCAATGATAAGTTGGGGTTGATCCCGCCGGGAGTGGTACGGTAGAGAATTCAAATATGAAGTAAAGGCGTGTTATATCTATTGTAGAAGTAAAAGGGTATGCAACATCAAATAAATCACAAAGTTTCAATTATCAATATGGGATAAGACAGAAGTAACCCCCTACACTATGACCGAAATCTCAGAGACACACCTAAACTTAACTAGAATCCTATAACCCCCCCCCCCCCCCTAAACTAATTTAAAATGGAAT
>JAJONQ010003146.1:0-22232 GCA_036250385.1 Solanum microdontum | reverse complement strand
AAGGAATTGGAAGAACATTGCTTGTATACGAATCTTGAAAACTATTTGAAATAATCTTGCTTGGAAGTCTTTGATAACGCTCAACTACACCTCATCCAATTATATGTGTAGGCAATCGTAATCTAGTATAAACCCAACAAAAAGTTGTGGTCGAACCCACATGGAGTGGTACGGTATGGAATTCAATTAAGAAGTGAATGTTGTGCTCTAGTCATTTGTAGAAGTAAACATTATCGAATTAAAGAAACACAAATTAAAAGGGTTTGACAAAAAGTGTTAGATGGGGGATTAGGTTTGTCAATTAACAACTACAACAACTACGAAAACAAGGGATTAGATAAGTAGAGAAGGATTCTCGGGGATGTGATCAATTAACAATAGTGGGTAGGTTAGATGGGGGATTAGGTTTGTCAATTAACAACTACAACAACTACGAAAACAACGGATTAGATAAGTAGAGAAGGATTCTCGGGGATGTGATCGATTAAATGCTAATTTTGCTATATGGGTAATTGTAGTTTCCTAACAATTGCTGAAGATTAGTGGGTAGGTTAGACTATAGATGCAATAGTTTCTCTTGAACAACTATTACTATTCAAGCGAGTTCTCTTGAACCTCGACAAGAATAAAATTATAAACAACCCAATATCGCAATTAATCTACTCTCTCGCGCTAGATTGGTCAGATCAAATTTAGATTCACTCTCTCGAGTTGAATCAACGATAAACCAATGACTACATTCATCAATATTCTCAAGCAAGCCTAGAACAATAAGTTAGAATTGCATTTGCAACTACAATTCATAAGTTTATAGACAACCAATCAAACCCACTTCAAAACAACATTTAAATCAGTAAACAACAATACCCATAAGCTAATTAGAACATATAATCACACGATCACACCCCCAAGAATGGGGGTTTTAGCCATACATTATAAAAAGTGAGAAACGATTACAATTATGTTATCCATGAAATGGGTAATGATTCCCAAGTCTCTAGAATGTGTCCAATAACCTCCAATTGAAAACCCACTTGAAAATTCTACTTAAAAACTCTAAAAAATAGACTGGGGATCAAGACTCAAGGTAAAACTCTTAGAACACTTGTTTAGAATCTTGGAATTTCGGAAGTCTCCAACCACCCTTAAAACTCTTTTGAAATTTTACATTTATACTTTTCAGAATTTGCAACTTGTGGGCTGATCGGTGGAGTTAGTCGAGCATCACCGACTTGGTCGGCGATGCGACAAGTACCATACTTTCTCCCTGCCTTCCTCTTAAACCTCAGAGTTCTGTCACTTTAGGTGATCAGTATCGAGGTCATCGATCCATTCGGTGGCTCACCGACTGTCCATTTCCATTGTCCAGTTGGCTTATTCCCCAGGGCTGGCATGCCAAAACTTTTGGTGAGCTAAAGAGCCACTCGACGGTTTGCCGAGTGGTCATGGCGATCACCAGGAATGCCTTTCTTTAACTCCATCAGCTTTTCCGCTCCTTTTTGCCCAGTAATGTCCTTGCCTTGCTCCTTTGCCTTCATTGCTGCAAATCAACATTTTAACATCAATTTAGAGCATAAATTAGGCATTGAGGAGAATAAAACTATGAAAACAAAGTCCTAAATGAGTCAAAACCTCAGACTCAACAACACCCCAAACTTAAACCTTTTCTTGTCCTCAAGTAATTCTAATGATCAATCAGTTCAATAAGGATGTCTACAAAGAGTGCTACTCAAGACTCAACTTGAATGCACACAAGAGGTTCAAACTACTCATTCAATGTTCAATTGGGCACTCTAAGTTTCAAACTGTGACTAACCATCATCAAATGGACTCAAGCTTACAATGCTTGCTTCAAATGCAAGTTCAAGCTCAACAAGAGTAATTTAATGCCCTCACAACAAGAATGATTCCAGATTCATACAAAGATCAACAAATGTTAAGAATGTCGGAATCACAAATAACTCTCACTCTCTCAAGGATGAACACATGCAAGATCTTTCACATAGGCTTATCCGTATTTACCAATCAACATGATGTTGAACTCATTCAAGATCATAAAGGTCTTAAGAGATTGTAACGAGGCTGAGGGTAAAGGTATGATCATCTTTGGTTAAGTAACTACTACCTTCATGAAGCATGGCCTTTACTTAATTCGTTTTTGTCCTTTCTCCTAGTCTTTTCAATGTCCACAAGCCACCCTATATATTTTTACACATAATTCATTGGACACCCCATTCTATTTGCTCATTATACACACTTTATTTCCACAATTATTTTATTTTTTTATATCTTTTTCTTCTTTTGTTTCTTTCTCTATTTTTAAATGGAGGGGTTCCATCTTTTTCAACATGATCTTTCAAGGGCGGCTTTCTCAAACTCCTTGATTTCCTCCTTTTTCACCACACCCCCATCTTAGGCTTTAGTTGGCTATTCACAATGACCAATGCTCCATGAAGATTTTAGGTGGGAAAGAAAGGAGTCATTAGTGTTCAAGGTTCATCCAAAGAAAAAGATGGGCTCAAATAGTGTTAAGCTAGATTCACACTCTCACAAGGTGGTCACAAAGAGATATAATGGCATTATCGGCTTACTCTCCACAAATTGTGCCTAAGATCATCTCTATCATTTGCTCACACTAGTCAAATAGACCAACGAGGCAAGTTCTAGGTATTATCAAGCATGCATTTCAAACCAACCTCACCACACACGACATTCAACACAATAATCAAACAAGACTACTATTTTCGCTAGCGTACAACGATCATTACAAGAGTTCCACTCAACAACAGGCATAGTCATAATGAGATACTACGAGTTCACCTATGGCTTATTCAACTCAATTCACCTAATCGGATTTGCGCACATGTCGTTTAATCAAGAGCACTATTCAAGTAATCAATACGGTATTGATTACACCAGACACTCAAAATTGTAACAGAATAGCCATATTCACACATATCAAGAAGTGGCAATTTTAAAAAAGGGGTCAAAACCACATTCACAAAACAGTGGACTAACTCAAAGGATCACAATTAATATATATCAACACAAAATAAGATCCAACATTCACAACAACACAAAAACAACACATAATCATAAAAGAACCCAAAAGAGGTAGGTATGGAAATACCTCACCCCGCTAAAATAATCTACAAGTTGTCCTCAAATGCAGAGAAATAGAGAAACAAAACAAGATAAAAATAGAAAGGGAGACAAAAATCCTCCTGCTAGGCTAAACCTAGGGTGAACTCTGCATCTTTATGACTCCACCATCTTGGGCATCAGTGCCCGGTGCAACATCATCCTTGGCTCCACCAGAGCCCACCATCGAAGTATCCCCGAGTGATGCCTCAACAATTGTCTGAACCATGGACCCATCAAGGTCCTCTAGATCATCATACATGGCTGCATCACACACACCCAGCTCCTTCTCATTGGTCTCAGCCTCAGACTCAGTAGCTGCACCATCTCTATCAACATCTCCGATTGTAGTAGCCGGAGGAACATCTGAACTGGCCGCGACATCGAGTACCTCTACCGTACCAGATAATATAGATCGTTCTATGGATTTTAGATCATCCACATCTTTTCTCTTCCCAAAAATATCGGTCTTCAAGGTCGTCACAACATCAAAAATACCACGACTCTTTTCAAAAGCCTCTACCCTCATGGTAAGGGCATGTATTGCAATTATGTGAGCATCTATCAACTCTATGTGCTCTCTCATCTCAGCCCTAATTGGTTCCAAGGCAGCAACAATCGCCCGCTCAATCGACCTAGGCACAACGGCCTCTACCTGGGAGGCATGCAGATCAGCAGACTGAGCCAGATGACTCATATTGTACAACATGGCCTGGGTGTTAGGGGGTCTAGAAGCAGAAGCAACAACAACAGTAGTAGGAGGGGGAACAATAGTCGAACTAGAAGGAGCAGAAGTAAAGGTATTGGGAGTACATGTAGGCTCACTAGCCAAAGGGGGAAGTATTGCCTCGGTCAGAAACATCTCAACATAAACTACTGAGGATGTATCTGCCGGTGTAGCTCTCCTCTAATCATCCTCATCCCTCATATACTCGGCCTCTATCCACCGGATATTAGTAGAGAAAGTGGGAGTCACTTCCACATCCGTATTTGCAATCATCGGATCACAGGCACTCCTATACAACTTAGTAATCAACACGGGAAAGGGGAGAGAGGTCTGACTCTGCTAGGCCCTCATTGCCATCTCTTGCTCAATGAATAGACCCAGATAAAGTCTCTGCCAATACATGATGCAACCCAAACAACCAGCCTTAGGATACCTGAGAATAAATTCATTCTGGGATGGCATCAAGGGGCTACTGATGACCTGAACCAATACCTAACAGCCACGTTCATGCCCTTCTTCTCAATAGGAACTCCCACCTCAATCCTTCGTGGAGTAGTATCAGTTATCAATGGTGCCAACCAACACTTTAAATCATCAAGGGTCTTCCTCTTGATATAATCTATGTACTAGTGCATCACGTTTACCGTACATCCCAACACCTCATTGATATCGATACTGATGCACTTCACCCTAGTCCCCTAAACAATCACAGAGTCAATCGGCTTGAAAGCACTGGCCTTTCTCTTTATATTTGGCACCATTTCCCCATAAGTGGAGTAGAACTCCAGGACCCAAGTAGGAATGTAAGGGCCTCGGGGATTGGTAGAGATCTCAAACTTGTGAAACTTTATGGTGTTCCACATCTCTAGGTACCGCTCTACCACACCATCAGTAGATAAGCGCTTTTCTTTAAGGATGGTCCTCAAACCCTCGGCCTTTAATTTGTTCAGTGACCGGGGTGGAGGAGCCTGAATTGGTGGAGGGGCCTTCTCTATTATCTGGATTGGGGGTGGAGGAGACGTAGGATGCACCAGGATCTGAGCTGGATCATGTATAACTTTGGAGCGTAGCTCTTCTCTCTTGGCATGGAGAAACTGGTCGTCCTATAGCTCATATATGGAAGTCGAAGACTTATCTCCTGATTGTCCCTCACTGTCGGAGGGAGTGAGGTACATAGCATAAATACCCTGACTATCAAAGCTCGCCTCCGCAGGTGTTGGCAATACGGGCCCCTTGACATTGCCCTTTCCCCATTTAGGAGGAAGTTTTGATACGGTGGCTTGGGAGGCTACAACCTCCTCGTTGATAATTATGCCTCTTGCCCACTTTCTGGGCAGTTGATTCTTCCCACAACCTTTTGTCTAGCCATCCCTGTAAAACAAAACAACACACATTATATGTAATTCAAGAAAAAATTCAAAGTTAGAAAACTGCACAGGAAAATTTGCCAAACCATTTAGCGAGCCAAGTTTAGCTCACACCAAAAGTTCTAGAATAAATTCTTTAAAAAATAAGCATAGGTCGGCAATGTCCAAGGAAATTTGGCGTGACTCCGACATTATTCGGTGAACTAAAGTAGCTCGCCGAATATTACATAATTATTTTAGAAATTTGGGGCGCAAAAGGGCGATCAGAAGAAACTTTTGGTGAGTCACCGAGTGAACTCGGTGAGCTCAGGCGTATCGCCGAAAGTTACAGAACTCAAACCACAAATATGGAGGATAAAAAAGAGATCTAAGGGTCTTTAGGTGAACCGGCGAACCACTCGGCGAGCTCAAGCCAGCTCGTCGAATAGTCCAACTTGCTAGATTTTCACCTCGACTACAAAATCTAACCCACACCCCATGAAAACAAAATTAAACCACTATTCTATACAATTGAGCCCAGAACCAAAGTACCCATGCCCTCAAGGTACCAAGACTTCCCCCAATTTGGCCAAAATTAGCCAATCAATGTATTTTTCCCTTAAAAATGACGTCACTCGCTCTATCATTGTGCTAAATTAGTCAATTAGCACAACTGGGGTTACCAAAACTTCACCCCGAATAGACTCAACATAACCCACAAGATTTAATATGCTAAAACATAGGAATTCACATTTTAAGGCCAATTAACATCAAACGAAACAAAATACGAGGCATTATAAACACACATTCAACAACTCACAATTACTTAATGAGAACAACCACACAATGATAATGCACTTGATTTTAGTAAAATGTATTGACAGGGTTCGGATAACCAACCTTAAACGCAGAGAATTTGTAAAGCTAGGCAAGCAAAGAATCCAAAAATCCTGCCCCGAGTTATCGATCCTACACAAAAAGCAAGAAAAATAGTATGAAAGTGTGAAAATATGCTGTTGTGAAAGTTAGGAAGTTGAAAAGTATGAAATGAGGGAGATGTTTGAATTTGAAAATGGTTTGGACTTTTTGACTCTTCTGTTCGCGCGCGAGTCGGTCATGCTTAGTTATATCGCTGACCCACTCGGCGATGCGCTGAGTAGCATTTTAGCCCGCCAAATTTTACAGAACCTCCAACAAGCTAGGTGGTTCAAATGGTGATCCAAGTTGGGCTCGCTGACCTGTTCAGCGAGCCACCAACCAGATCTTTGGCTCACCTAACTACTCATTTTCCCAAAATTTCATGTTTTCAACCTGTACATTCAACACACGTTATTCAAATGCAATATCAAAAACATAAAAACTTGGGTTGCCTCCGAAGAAGTACCTTATTTAACATCGTGGCATGACAAAGATACCCATTCAATATTCATTCTTGGGATTTTCCATGGTGTCACCCAGTAATCCTCTTTTTGGTCTTGGATTCAAATTAGTCGAGATTTCACCCATTTGTATCTCCAAATGTTTAATGGACACCGAGTGGGAAGTAACTATTTGATTAAGAGTTGAGACGTCATCTTCCATTTCTTTTAGCACCTTATCCACCCCTTCCACTTTGTTGAGAATGCGTGAAAGCATATAATCAGTGCGGAAATGTTTTGGGTTAGCCCTTTGCTCTTTTGGCTTTTGACGATCATGGGGGAGTACATATCTCTACTTGTCCCCATTTCTCTCCTTCCAATTATTTCCATGATCACGCCATTACCTATCATGGTCTCATGGTCTCTCCAAGAGTCATCACACTCTCTATTCCAACCTTGATTCTCGCCAGGCCTTAGATTGCTCGGACAGAAACCTCCACCTTGGTTTGCAAGGAAACTCACTTCCTCATTATATATGGCCTCAAAGTGTGCATCATCGGGGGTCACCCCACTAACACTAACAATATTCACAACTTTAGAACCACTACCCATGACACATTTTGATAACAAATCCATTTGGGTCATCATCTTGGCCATGTTTTGATCTCGTTCTTGGTCCTTTTCAATTTGTTCCTTTGTCAACTTAAAGGTCAAATGAGACACTTGATCCTCTCTCATGTACCAAGCCCGATTGATTTTGGTCATACCATCAGGCAAATTATATGCAATTTCAAATGACTGTTGCATGATACCTCCTCGAGCAAGTTGGTCAGCCACACCTTTGTTAATTGAATCTAGACTCCGATAGAAATACTGCAGTAAGACGTTGTTAGGAAGTCTAGGAGTTGGACATTGGAGCAGAAACTTCTGGAAATGCAGCCACGTCTCATGAATTGGCTCACCATCCAAGAATTTAAAGCGTTGGATATGTCCCTTAATGACATCATCTTCAAAGGAGGAAAGAATATTATGTAGAACACGACAGTAAGTTCATCCCAAGTGGTAATTAAGTCCCTAGGTAGGTTGGCTATCCACTTGGTAGCCTCTCCTATCAATGAAAAAGAGAATAATCGGAGTCGAACTGTTTCTTGGAATATGTTCTTAAAAGAGAAGGGACCACAAACATCCACAAAATTTCGATTATGGTCATGGGGATCCTTATGAGCCAAGCCTCCAAATAACCCTTTCATTTGCAAGAGTTGCAACATCGTTCTTGTCACGTGGAACAACTCATTTACCATGATCGGAGGCAACCGGATAGCACCTACACCACCCAAATGTACATCATTCACATGTACTTCATTCACATTGTTCAAGTCACCAATGTCATCATTTTGACTTAGCCAGCTAGCATTGCTTCCATTGAAACTCATTTCGTCACCTGCTCAAAGGCAACAAAGAGCACACAAAAGGTAAATAGGTTCAACTACAACACAATAAGATCAAAAACAAACTTAAATAAGAGAATTCTATAACACCACTCCTCGACAGCGACACCATTTTTGATAACGCTCAACTATACCTCATCCAATTCTAGGTATAGGTGATCATAATCTAGTATAACCCCAACAACGAGTTGGGGTCTAACCCACAAGGAGTGGTATAGTATGGAATTCTATTAAGAAGTGAAAGTCGTGCTCTAGTCATTCATAGAAGTAAACATTATCTAATTAAAGCAACACAAATTAAAAGGTTTTGACAACAAGTATCAGATGGGGGATTAGGTTTGTCAATTAACAACTACGATAACATGGGAGTAGATAAGTAGAGAAGGATTATCGAGGATGTGATCGATTAAATGTTAATTTCACTATATGGGTAATTGTAGTTTACTAACAATTTTTGAAGCTTAGTAGGTAGGGTAGACTATAGATGTGGTGGCTTTCTCTCGAACAACTACTATGATTCAAGTGAGATCTCTCAAACCTCGATAAGTATAACAATATAAACAGCCCAATACCTCAATTAATCTACTCTCTCGAGCTAGATTGGTATGATCAAGTTTAGATTCACTCGCTTCAGCTGAATCAACGATAACCAATCACTACAATCATCAATCGATAGGCTTAATTCTAGAACTTGTTTCTCAAGCAAGGCCAGAACACTAAGTTATAATTGCATTTGCAACTACAATTCAAATCTTAATACATAACTACCAATCAAACCCACTTCAACACAACATTTAAAATAAGTAAACAACAATACCCATAAGTTAATTACAATAGATAATCACATGATCACACCCCTAATAATGGGGGGGTTTAGCTACACATTATAAAAAGTGAGAAACTATTACAAATTATGTTATCCATGAACTGGGTAATGATTCCCAAGTCTCTTCAATGCTTCCAATAAACTCCAATTGAAAACCCACTTAAAAATTCTACTTAAAAACTCTACAAAATAGTCTTGGGGATCAAGAACTCAAGGTAAAACTCTCAAAACACTTGTTTAGAATCTAGGAATTTCGTAATTCTCGAACGACCCTTAAAACTCTTTTCAAATATTACATTTATGCTCTTCAGAATTGTAGCTTATGGGTTGATTGGCGGAGTTAGTCAAGCATCACTAACAAGGTCGGCAATGCGCCAAGTGCCACGTTTCCTCGCCGTCTATCCTTGCCTCTTCAACCTCCAAATTTTTTAACTCTAGGCGATCAAGATCGAGGTCGCCGATCCATTCGGTGGTTCACCGACTATCCATTTCCATCGCCAAGTTGGCTTGTTCCCTAAGACTGGCATGCTAGAAATTTTGGCGAGCTGAAGAGCCACTCAGTGGTTCGCTGAGTGGTCTTAGCGATCACTAGGAATGCCTTTTTTCAACTCTTTCAGCTTTTCACTCCTTTTTTATTGGTAATGTCCTTGCCTTGTTCCTTTGCCTTCATTGCTGCAAATCAATATTTTAACATCAATATAGCTTAGGACAATAAAACTATGAAAATAAAGCCCTAAATATGTCAAAATCTCAGACTCATTAGTCTTATGCTTTGATCTTCCTTAGAATTTTGTATTAGGGTTTGAGAGAGGAGACAAAATAACTAAAGAAAATAGAAATAGGAATATTTAGGGCTTTATAAGAGTTAAAAAAATTCCATTTTAAGGTTTTCCTAGTTGTATAAGGAGAAG
Organism: Solanum microdontum; assembly: GCA_036250385.1. Taxonomy (NCBI): domain Eukaryota; kingdom Viridiplantae; phylum Streptophyta; class Magnoliopsida; order Solanales; family Solanaceae; genus Solanum; species Solanum microdontum. The sequence goes on along the minus strand of JAJONQ010003146.1, from coordinate 12,475 downwards.
AAAATTACCTTATTTAGAATTTCCCCACGGCTAAAATGGAATTGCACTACATTATTAAGTTAAATGATCATTACTCTATACCCCTAATTTGGAATGACACTAATCTGGTGGCGTTTGAAAGATAATTTAAAGACCTTTGATTTAATAGTTTATGGATCATGCAACTCTTCATATTGTTAGAGATATGGTCTGTCTAGATAGAAATTAGCTAGTGGATCCACGTAAGGTAGAAGTTCATGGTCTTACCTTGGCATGTACGACAACCCTTTGCAGTGTGGAAGACACTGGACTCCATATTGTTAGCTCACATGGTCTTAAATGACGGTTAAGGCTACTTCCCACATGTTATGATGATTTATGGTTACTTAAAGAAATATCTAATATGGAACATAAGGATAACTTTACTTGCATCGGCCTTATTCATGAACTATGTTTTTGAACCTTTTATCATGTATTTCTAATTTTTTCCTAGCATATTATAAACGACCCTTTGTAGCATGTTTATACATGATTTTATGCATGGCAATCATACTTGGTACATTGTTGTACTAACACATATATGTAGGCTCTAAAATTTAGGGTTCACAGTTTCATTGCTAGAGGTTGTTAGAGAGATTCCGAGTCGTGGTGAGTCCTCATGCTTTAAGGATCAAACTTTTATAGCTTTGAGTCATTTCTTACTTTCAGACTTTATATGTGATATCAGGGTTACGTCGTCCCGGTCACTCTTGGTGTATTAGATGGCATATGAGACTTTTGTAGACTTCCGCTTTACTTTGATAAAACTCTTAGACTTGAAATGTTTCTTTTTTCCTCTTATGATTTTCTAATATCTTGTTATGTATGTTACATGGCTTGTGTAGGGCCTCTCAGGATCCTATACGCCATGTTAAATCGAAGAGGTACCTTGGGTCATCACAATCTTGGTAATGAGAGCATAAGGTTTAGAATAGTCCTAGAATGTCTCATAAGCCATGTCGAGTAGAGTCTTGTTCATGAGTGTGAAACACAAAAAATTAAGAATGAGAGGCTATAGGATGTTTAGGATACTCCAGTTCTTTCATTACTCTAAAGTCGTGCGATAAAGTTTAACTCTATAATATCTCTCTCATAATCCTTATCTAATTCTCTACAAGATATGTCTACTCAAAGAGCATATGCTAGAAGGAATTTGGGAGAGATTATGGAACGAGAAGCTCCTCCACAAGATCCTCCAGTTCGGCTCGATCCTTTGACGGAGAAAGTGACTAATACGGAGTTTAGGGTTGCATTTCAAGTGTTGGCTCAATCCATGATGGTTCAAGTCAATAGGGAGGTTGTAGCCCCTGTGAACGCGAATGCGGATACGACGACATCTAGAGTGAGGGATTTGACTAAGATGAATCCTCCAAAGTTTCATCATTCTAAGTTGAGGATGATCCTCAAGAGTTCATTGACAAGGTGTATGAGTTGTTGATGATTATGGGAGTGACGCCGGTGGAAAAGGTGGAATTGGCCGCTAATAACTTCAGGGTGTTGCTCAAGTTTGGTTCAACCAACGGAAGAAAGGAAGGGAAGTTGATGCGGGTCTTCTCGATTGGGAAAATTTTAAGGTTGCTTTCCTTGATAGGTTCTTTCCTCTTGATATGAGAGAGGCAAAAGTGCTTGAATTCATCAAACTTCATCAAGGAAGTATGAGTGTAAAGGAATATGCTTTGAAATTCACACAATTGTATCGATATGCTCCTACTTTAGTTTTTGATCCTAGGGAACGAATGAGTAAGTTCATTTTGGGTGTGTCCGAGATGGTGGTTAAGGAATGACATACCTCTGTGCTTGTCATTGATATGGACATTTCTTGTCTCATGGTTCATGCTCATTAAATAGAAGAGGAGAAACTCCAGGAAAGGTCTAGGGAGGCAAAGAGGACCCACACTAGTGAGGTAATTTCTCATACTGAAGGTTCGATGAACAAGGTTGTTCTATGTTTAAATGGTTCTCCGGTCAAGGTTCCTCTAATTTTACTTCTAAGTTCAACAAAGAAAGGGTGTCTAACCCTAAGACTCAAAGTGGAGATAGTTGTTGATTTAAATTGCCTACTTGTAGGAAGTGTGGAAAGAAGCATGTGGGTATGTGTCTAGCGTGTTTAAATGATTGTTTAGGTTTTGGTAAGATGGACCACAACATAAGAGATTTTACGTCAGTTTCTAAGAGAGAGAGATAATCATCGAAATGCTCAACCAAATCCTCCATCCGGTTCTAGTGAGAGTCAGAAGCAGAATTGATTCTATGCACTTTAGACTCGTCATGAGCAAGAGTATTCCCCTGATGTGGTTAGCGGTCTGTTGAAAGTCTTTCACCTAGATGTTTATGCTTTACTTAATCCTGGTGCTACCTTGTCTTTTGTGACGCCATATGTGGCCATGAGGTTTGATATTCTTCCGGATATGTTGCTAGATCCTTTTTCTATCTCTACTCAAGTTTGTGATTCTATTGTGGTTAAGAGGGTCTATAGAAAGTGTCTCGTCTCCTTGGCTCAAAGAGTTACTCATGTTGATTTGGTAGAGCTTGATATGCTGGATTTAAATGTTATTCTTGGTATGGATTGGCTGAATTCATGTTATGCTTTTATTGATTGTAGGACCTGGGTAGTCAAGTTTCAGTTTCCAAATGAACCCATCCTAAAGTGGAAAGGGGGAAATTCTATGCCTAATGGTTAGTTTGATTCTTGTCTTAAAGTTAGGAAGATGATTTCTAAGGGTTGCATTTACCATTTAGTTTGGGTAAGGGATATGGATTTCGAAACCACTACTCTTGAGTCGTTCCCCATTGTGAATGAGTTTCCAAAAGTGTTTCTGGAGGATTTACTCGGTATTCCTCCCGAAAGAGAAATAGACTTCAGTATTGACCTTCTTCTAGATATACAACCTATTTCTATCCCTCCTTACTAATGGCTCTAGCAAAACTAACAGAGTTAAAACTGCAATTGAAAGATTTATTGGATAGGAGTTTCATCTGACCGGGTATCTCTCCATGGGGTGCTCCAGTTTTTTTTGTTAGAAAGAAAGATGGTTCACTTTGTATGTGTATTGACTACCGAAAATTGAATAAAGTTACTATTAAGAATAAATATCCTAAGGATAGATTATTTGTTCGATCAACTTCAATAGGCAAGTTACTTCTCTAAGATTGACCTTTGGTCGGGATATCACCAATTGAGGGTGAAGGACGATGAAATTCCAAATATGGCTTTTCAAACTCAGTATGGTCATTATTAGTTTTTGGTATTGTCAATTTTGTCTGACTAATGCTCTAGCCGCATTTATGGGTTTAATAAATAGGGTGTTTAGACAATACCTTGATATATTGTTGATTGTGTTCATTGATGATATATTGATCTAATCAAGGAGTGAAGACGAGAATACCACTCATTTGAGGATTATGTCGCAAATCCTCAAGGACCAACAACTCTTTGCAAAGTTTAGAAAGTGTGAGTTTTGGTTAAGGTCAGTGGCTTTTCTTGGCTGTTTGTTTCCGAAATAGGTATTGAGGTAGATCCTAAGAAGGCTGATGCGGTCAATAGTTGGCCTAGACCTCTATACCCTTCAGATATTAGAAGTTTCTTAGGTTTAGCCGGTTACTATAGATGGTTTGTTGAAGGGTTTTCTTTAATTGCCTCTCCATTGACGACATTAACTCAATATAAGGTTATGATCATATTGTCCGGATCATGTTAAAAAATGTTTTTAGGAATTGAAGGATAAAATTACTTCCGCTCTGGTGTTGACTTTACCAGAAGGGACTGATGGTTTTGTGGTTTATTGTGACGCCTCGAGAATCGAGTTAGGATGTGTCCTTATGTAAAATGGGAAGGTTATTGCCTATGCCTAAAGGCAACTTATGTTTCATGAGAAGAATTATCCTACCCATGATCTTGAACTGGTGGTAGTTGTGTTTGCTCTTAAGATTTGGAGGCATTATTTGTATGGTATTGATGTCGATGTCTTTACTAATGCAAAAGTTTGTAATATGTGTTTAATCAGAATGATCTAAATCTTCGCCAAAAGAGGTGGCTTGACTTACTGATGGATTACGATATGAGTGTTCTCTATTCGGTAAGGCAAATGTGGTGGCATATGCTCTTAGTCATTTATCTATAGGTAGTGTTGCTCATATTGATGATGATACAAAAGATCTGGTTTGAGATGTGCATATATTGGCCCAGCTGGGATTGCAGTAAGTAAACTCTAGCGAAGGTGGTGTTATGGATTAGAATCGTCGTTTGTGATAGATTTGAAAGCCAAGCAAGGTCTTGATTTGACGCTAATAGAATTGAAGGAAGTGGTGCTTAAAAAGTCCATAGAGACTTTTTCCTAAGAGGGAGATGGTGTGCTTCGATATCAAGGTTGGTTGTGTGTTCCCAATGTAGATGATTTACAAGAGAAGAACTTGTTAGAAGCCCATAGTTCTCGGTTTTCCATTCATCTGGGAGCTTCCAAGATGTACCATGATTATCGGGTTGGTGGAATGGAATGAAGAAAAATATTGTGGAGATTTGTCAACAAGTGAAAGTTGAGAATTAGAAATTGGGAGGTTTATCCAAAAATATTGGTATTCCTACTTGGAAGTGGGAAGATTTGAATATGGATTTTATTGTTGGTTTACCACGCACTTGGCGACAACATGACTCGATTTGGGTTATTGTGGATCGGATGATGATATCAACTAATTTTATTCCATTAAGGTTTCTTATTCAGTGGAGGACTATGCCAAGTTGTATTTGAGGGAAATGGTTAGGTTGCACGGATTGCCCTTGTTCATTATTTCCGATCGTGGTACTTAATTAAGTTCTCAGTTTTGGATATTTTTCTGAAAGGGTCTTGGTACTCGTGTTAAGCTTAGTACAACCTTTCATCAACAAATCGATTGACAAGTAGAGCGTACTATCCAGACATTGGAAGTTATGTTGAGGGCATGTGTAATTGACTTCAAGGGTAATTAGGATGATTAGTTGCCTTTGATTGAGTTACCATAAAACAATAGCTATCATTCAAGTATTGACATGGCTCCATTTGAGGCTGTATATGGTAGGAGGTGTAGCTCTCCTATAGGTGTGTTTGAAGTGGGTGAGGTTGCCTTGATAGGTCCCGAATGGTTACATGAGGCTATGGAGGAAGTTCATCTTATTAGAGAAAGGTTAAAAGCAGCCCAAAGTCGACAAAAGTCGTATTTCGATGTTAGAAGGAGAGATCTTGAATTTGATTTGAATGATTGGGTTTAGTTTAAAATTTCACCCATGAAGGGTGTAATGAGGTTTGGTAAGAAAGGGAAGATCAGTACCTGTTATGTGGGTCCATATCAAATTTTGTGGCGTGTTGGCAGAGTTCGTATGAACTTGATTTGCCTAATGATTTGGCATCAATACATCTAGTTTTCTGTGTCTCCTTCTTGAAGAAATGTGTTGGTGATCTGACATATATAGTTTCCTTAGAAGGTTTGGGAGTTGAGGAGAATCTTTCTTATGAGGAAGTTCTGGTTCAGATTTTAGACCGGCATGTTAAGAAGTTGAGTAACAAAGAAGTTGCTTCGGTGAAAGTCCTTTGGAGGAATCAACTAGTTGAGGGTGTTACATGAGAGGCTGAGGCCGTTATGATGTCCTGTTATCCTCACCTCTTTCTTTTCGTCCCTACTCTAGCTTGAGGTATTGAGTTTCTCATGGTTTACTCTTTGGTGTCAAGTGTCTTCGATATTCCCATAATTTCCTCATTGATGCATGTTCATGAGAAAATGAGTTTACTTGGTTGATTTCTACATGTTTATGTGCATTTGAGTATGAGTAGCATATAAACTTCATGATATGATCCTTTAAACATGCTTTATCTTGGAGTTGATGTTTTCTCCTCGGATATGTGTATTTAAATGATTACATTCATGTTGGGCTGTTTGGGTCGAGTTCCTACCTTCTTTATTATGTCTTGAATCTCATTCGAGGGCGAATGATCCCAATGGGGAGATAATGTAACACCTCAGATTCCAAAAGGGTAAAATTTCAGTTGTTGCACGATTTGGTGTCAGAACCGATGGACGCCACTAATAGCTTGTTGTCTACATACGAACTGTAGGTAGGCCCATTGTTGGCCATTCAAACTTCTCAAATATTTTGAAGTTTTCTGTATTTTTCAACGATTCACCAGGATGGTCTGGCATACAATGCACGAGTCGTAGATAGGTCTCAAAGGTGAGTCCCAGACTTAGTTGAATTCAGGATCATAATGTTGGGACCTACAGATGTGGTCTATGGTCCGTCATTGGACCCACGGGCCGTAGGTAGTTTTCGTTGATTGGGGTCCTAAATTTGGTGGCTCTGATCTTAACCACGGCTGACCAGGATGGTCTGTGGTCTGACCAACGGACCGTAGGTCTAGCCATTAGTGAGGTTCGACAATTATTTTCTTAGGGGCTTTTGGGTGTTTTCCTAATTATTCTAGCCTAATACTATGTCGTTATTCCCTTCAACTAAGCCCCTATATAAGTGTTTTACCCCTAAATTTCCCAATTGAAATCATTCTCTCAAATTCTTAAAAGAAGAACAAGTCTTCCTCTCAAATATCTCTCTCTAGAAGTTGAAGAATAGAGCTAGGGTTTCAAGATTAAGCCTCCTAATTCTCCATTGAAGTTAAGCAATTAGCATTGAGGTATGATATTTTTCATCCATGGAGCCCTTTCCTCCATGGAGTTTCCAAATTCTCCAATTTAAAAGTTAGAAATCCCCAATTGAGTTAACATATTTCTTCTATGTTATGGGTTCTCTAAAGTATTAATTTAATGGATTGTTTAATGATCTTTTAAGAATGAATTGATATAGTTCTATGATTTTTATGATGAATCCCCATGAACCTATGCATGATCCCATGTTTTCCAAGTTATGATAATATGATGTGGGTTTTGAACTATGAAAGGCTAATTTATGAAATCATGCATGTTCTCATGAAATTAATGTAAATGTTGTAAGGATGCTTTGAGAATGAAGTATCATTGATGTTGTTGCTGTGGTTGTATTGTTGAAAGGATTTATCATATATATATATATGAAAGCATGAGGTATTCTCAAATAATAATGGTTCTTAAGGTTGAAAGACTTTCTCACCTAAACTTAACCAATGATGAGGAGCTAATCTAATATTAAGGAAAGTGGCGATTACCCATGTCCTCCAAAGACTAGGCAAACGGCGATTACCCATGCCCTAGGATGATAATACAAGAGGCGATTACCCATGTCTTATCAAAGTTAAGTTACGATGATTCTAATAAACATTTCGTGGAAGCTATGCTTAGCACCGAGTGGACAAGTTGTGAATATGGGTTGCTAGTGGATCCACGTAAGCTAGATGTTTAGGGTCTTACCTTAGCAAGTAGGGCAACCCTTTTTGGTGTGGGAGACACAATATTCCATGTTGTTAGCGCACATGATCTTACATGTCAGTTAAGACTACTTCCCACATGTTATGATGATTTATGGTTAGTTAAAGAAGTATCTAATAAGGAACATAAGGATGACTTTACTTGTATCGACCTGATTCATGAACTATGTATTTGAACCTTTAATCATGTGTTTCTAAATTGGCCCTTGCATATTATAAAATGTCCCCTTTTAGCATGTTTATACGTGATTTTATGCATGTCTATCATACTTGGTTCATTGTTATACTAACGGATACTCTTGCCTACATTTCCTCAAATGTAGGTTTGACATTTAGGGTTCACAGTTTCGTGGTTAGATGTTGTTGGAGAGATTCCGAGTTTTGGTGAGTCCTCATGCTTTGAGGACCAGACTTTTATAACCTTCAGTCATTTCTTATTTTCAGACTTTGTACGTGATGTCAGGGTTACGTCCCGGTCACTCTTGATGTATTAGATGGCATATGAGGCTTTTGTAGACTTCCGCTTTACTTTGATAAAAATCTTAGACTTTAAATGTTTCTCTTTACCTCTTTTGATTTTTTATATCTTGTTATGTATGCTAAGTGGCTTGTGTAGGGCCTTTATAGGTCTTATACACCATGTTACACCTAGGGGTTACCTTGGGTTGTGACAAACTGACTGATAAGGTTAAGCCCTTCGACGATCAACTCCATCAAGGGGCTCACCACAACTCGAAATCTCTCCAACAAACTCTAGCCATGAAACTGTGAACCCTGAATGTCAGACCCTACATTTGGGGAAATGCAAGCAAGAGTATACGTTAGTACAATAGAATGTATCAAGTATTATAGTCATGCATAAAACATTTAAAACATGCTAAAAAGGGACATTCATGAGTAAGTATTGATCAAGGTAAAATATAAATCTTGAGAGTCAGAAATCATAAGTCATAAATTATGATCAATGCAAGTGAACATCATCTTAAAACATACTTACGATACATCCTTGAAATAACCCTGGTTCATCATAACTTTGCTTGTTTGTTTGTGGGAAGAAGCCTTAACCGACATATAAGCCCATGTGATAATGAGATTGCTACTAGAAACCCGACATCTACTATTAGGAAAGCTTCCATCTCAATATCCTCTCGGTGCTAAGTATAATTCCCATGGAGTAGTCATTTCATTAAATTGTTCTTATTATCCATGGAAGGGAACATCATCTTACCAATCCAAGAGAAGTAATGCATCATCCATGGAGCGGTACTACTAAGTAACCAATCCAAGCTAGTAATAGTATCATCCATGGAAAGGTACAACTTAGTAACCAATCCAAACTAGGTCTTAATGGAATAGTTCCTAAAATCTTTGATTCATAGTTTAGTTGACAAAACCTTTCAACACTAAGAATCCTATATGTGAGAATGTCCTTTTACAAATCATGCTTTAATGTGTTTATTAGAAATCCTGTCAACACCACAACAACAATCCTCATCATTGATACTTTACTCTAAAAGCATCCTCAAAACATTTACATAAATCTCATAAGAACATGCTTAATTTCATAATCTCCTCTTTCGTAATTGAAAACCCACATAACATCATCATAATTGGAAAACATAGGATTTACATGGGTTCAAGGGGGATCATCAGAAAAATCATAGTATTTCATCAATTCATGCATAAGAGATCATAATTTAATCATTTAAATCAACATTGAAGAGAACCCATGTCAACTAAAGAAAACCCTAACTCAATTGGGGATTTCTACCTTCGAAAATAGGAGAATTTTGGAACTCCATGAATGGAAGGAATTCATGGATGAAAACCAAAGCAATGGAAGAATGAAGGCTTGATCTTGAACCCTAGGTTGAATATTCTTCTTTAAGATTATATACAGAAATATCTTTGAGAGAGAAAGACTTAACTTCTTTCGGTGAATTTGAAGAGAATGAAGTGAATGAATTAATCTGGGGTTAAAATCACTTATATAAGGGTCTTAGGGATATGCAAAATGACATAGTACTAGGATAAAATAATTAGGAAAAAAACTCAACTTCCCCTAAAAGTAACCGTCGACCCCTGACCTACGACCCTGATCGACGGGCTGTGGTTTGACCGATGGTCCATCCTACACATCCGTTGTTTGTTTCAGAAGCAAGAATTTTGGGCCCCTAACCTACAGACCCTCAACCACGGACTGTGGACCGAATGACGGTCCGTTGGTTCAGGCCGTGGTTCTAGGCTTCCTGACTATTTTTGGGTGACCATCAGTGGACCAAACCTATGGTCCGTGGTCCTGTCCATGGACCTTGGTTGGCCTCCTGTAACACCCGGTAAACACTAGTATACTAAGCTAGAGCGTAATGTATAAACTAGTATCCCAATTGGGTTTAACATAAAGGTTATAGTTGTAAATTTTTCCCGGTATTCAATATAGATGTTTTTGGGTTTAAATGTCAAGGTACAACCCCCCAAGGAACAACCAAAGGTCCTTGAGGAGGACCCTAAAAACAGCCCAAAACAGTGGCCTCCCACGAAGGGCATCCACGAGCCATGGATGGAATCACGCCCGGTAGGAAGGGGTCATGGGTCAAGGCATGACCTTCCCTGAAATCTTCAAGCTCCAATCCACCACCACGAAAGACAAGAATGGTCCGTGGACCGACCCACAGTCCGTGGACCGACCCACAGTCCGTGGGTGGGGTCTCGTGGGTGGGAGTGCTTTGACAATTAAGTTGGGGGTTAAGGGAAGGGCTTAGAGTTAATTAGTTATTTAACTAGGATTGTTTTAACACTAATTCAACTACATATATAAACCTAATAGACCCCTAAACTAAGGGCCTTAAATCATTCTTCCAAGACTTCAAAATAAACTCATTCCGTTCCAAATATTTCTCTCTTTAAAACTCCATAGAAGAAGAAGAACATGAAGAAGAAGTTAAGGCTTGAAGAAAAAGAAGTTAGGTCTTGAAGAAGGAGGCTTTTTGACACAAATTTGTTGGATTTCTTCAGCTAAGGTAAGGCAGTCTTTGATCCATGGATAGTTTTCATCCATGGAGTCCCTCCAAACTCAATTTCAAACTTGTAACTTTACCCAAAAAGCTAGGGTTTTACTCCAAGTCATGGATTCATATCAAAAATGATTTCAATGATTTAATTACTTTATATTATGATCAAATTGATGATTTACTACTATTTTATGATGAATTCCTCAAGAATCCATGAATTCCTATAGGTATTGATTGGTGTTAGTTGAATGTTGTAGAATTATGAATGTTATAAATTGATTTACTTGAATTATGTATCAATTAAAGAATCCTTATGGTTTATATGTTGAATTTCCCCCAAGGAACCATGAAATACACATGTCCCCAATCTATGAACCTGTGATGTGGGTGAATTGTAGAAAGATAAATATCATGAGGATGTTCTTGCAGTAGTTGAACTATTTGAATCATGTTATTATCTATGTCTAATGTAGTAATCCTAGATGTTTTGATGAATCATGATCTATGGTCCTTGAAGGGAAATTTATGAGAATTAAGCATAACTAAGAGATATATGTATGTGATTATGAATATGGTGTAATTGTGGGGTTGTTGAAAGGATATTCACACACAAACACACACACACACCTATGAATGAAGTATGAATGAATTTTCTACAATTATGTTAAAGTTGATGTGTTGATTGAAAGGCTATTCTCAATTATACACTTACGAATGATAATGACATGTTGTGAAAGGTTTCCTCACAATATGGGGATTCTTAGTTGAAAGGCTATTCTAATCTTTCAATCTATGAGCTATCCTATGAATGATGTTGGGATAAGATAGATGCACTAACATGAGTTGAGGTGGGGTATCTAGTAACAATCTCTTTATCCCATAATAATGAACTAAAGTAATGAATGTTAAGTACTCTGTGGGGAATAATGCTAAGCACTAAGTAGATATTGATTGCGATGGATACTCATACTTGAGTTGAGTTGGGGTACAAAGTAGCAATCTCTTGAGATGGATGCCCATACATGAGTTGATGCGGGGTATCTAGTAGCAATCTTTGTATCCCATAAACTATGTACCAACATAGGTTATTAGTTACTGGATCCACCTAAGCTAAATTGACGGTTCTACAGAAGGCAAGTAGGACTCCCTTATTCGGTGTGGGTAATACCGAGATTCCATGATTTGCTCACATGGTCTATGTCGGGTAAGGCTTACCCCCACAATGAATGATAATGAACTATGGCTTCTCAACAATGCACTACTTAGTGTGGGTGGGGGTATGAAACTTCATCCATGCATTGCACAAGTTGGATTTGAGAGTAGTTATGGTGTGTTCCTTAATGTTGTCATGCTTTATGAAATATGCTTATGATGATGCTACTAAGTATATTGGTATCAAGGCTAAATGTAATGAAGTATGCTTAATGTGGATTGTTGCTATGAGTTGCTTTCCTTGATATGACTTAGTAAATGTGAAGGTTTTCTTGTCTATGAGAAATAACTAAAGATGAGATTAAAGAATGGTAAGTATGATTATGGTGGCCTAAAAGTGGTACTTAGTATAGATGGGGGTATGTGACTTCATCTATGCATTCTAGAAGTATAACTTAGGGTTACTTATGAGATGGTTTTAATTTGATATGATGATGTAAGTATTGACTATGATAGCATGAACTATGAACTATATGTGACTTCATCTATGCATTCTACAAGTATAACTTAGGGTTACTTATGAGATGGTTTTAATTTGATATGATGATGTAAGTATTGACTATGATAGCATGAACTATGAACTATGACTACTCAAGAAGCTTTACTTAGTATGAGTAGGAGTATGAGATCTTACTCATGCATTGCACAAGTAGAATTTGAGGGTGCTTATGGTATATTTTTATTATGCTATGATGATTTATGTGTTGAATATGCTTGTGACTTTTGTTTGTACACTAAAGTTCATGATGTTTCTCATACTTGGCATATAGCATGGTTTTCAACTAAAATGTCATTTTTAGCATGTTTTCAAGGATTTTATGCATGGCTATCATACTTAGTGCATTTTTGTAC